>JAAGAY010144747.1:78661-126108 GCA_011801015.1 Ardeotis arabs | reverse complement strand
ACATAAAATAAATTAACAGAAGGCAGCAGAGAGTTTGCATTGATTCTGAAATCCAAAGTAATTCAGAGATACAATCACTACCTATGAGCAGAACGAGAAAGTATGATTGGCAAATAAAGAGGAAAGTGTCTGGCCTCATAACTCCATAGAACTTCAATAAAACAATTTTTTGCCTGCCAGCAGAGTAGTTCATTCTCTGGTTGCTCCCCAGCTTTATTCTCCCACCTACGAAGAGTGTCCTCAGGCACCATCCAGCAGTTACGGAGGGGACCTATGGGAGTCATTAAAGTAATTAGAACTGCTTGAATGTCAGCAGCAGATCATGCCATGGAGGACAACACATCCCCACTCTACTGTTAATATGAGATGTTAATTTTGTGAAATCTTTTGTGTTTTGCTTTCTACATTAACGGTATAAAACAGAGCCCAAGAGAAACGACCTACAAAGATCTCAGCAAGCAGGATATCAAAATGGGCTTGGTTACCATGACATTGGGAATCAAGTGTTTGTAACTTTAAACTACTCAGTATCTTCTTTCACAGGACTTTTAAATACTTCGTAAGGCAGTCAATTGACTCAGATAATGGGAATTTAAAGACATTAGAAGTTAGACTTAGCTTGCTCCTTTTGAAAAACCAGCATCTAACTTTATTTCTGTTTTCAAGGATGAAAATCCCACCTGAGATGAATGCTATATCACAGGAACAATGCAAATTCCAGATGCTGCTAAAATCAAGCTCAGCACCTGAGCCCAACCCCAGTCCGGACTGGGAGCTACCCTCCATCCTGGGGCAGCACATGCCACGGAGTCCACCACAGCTGCTATTGATTCAGCAGACAACCAAGACAAGAGTTGTCTCAAGAGCCTCATTAAAAGAAATTTCATATTTAGATGAACAATAGATACTTGGGCACAGCAGAGCAAAACGTACTGCTTATTCTACCAATAATAATTTTTCAAAAGTGCCCAGTCCACTCCAGGACAGTGGCAGTGTTCTTGCTCCAAATTTTCTGGGACAAAGCGTAAAGTAAGCATATGAAAGGGAAATGAACATAACAAATCAGAACTTCATGAAATGTAAGTAGTATTGCCAGCCTTCTAGAATAATAACTGACTATTGTGAAATTGTGAGAAGTCATTACACTGTCAAGGAAAAAAGATTCTGGTTATTACAAAGGGCTAACACTTAAATCTATATGCAATATGAATTCATTTTGTTCTCTTTAAACTTTGCTATTCTTAGAAGATAACGGCTTCATGAGACCTGATTTATTGTCCGTATGTATCAAAATAGGAATGTGCTCTTACGTTTCAAGGTATCAAATGAGATTTACTCCACAGTAACTTCATTCTAACTTACTGAAGCAGGATTTTCCATGCCCAGCTCTTCTGCCACAATAGAAAATCTTCTCCAAGAAATGCAGAGCTTAGTGAAAAAGTTACTATTAGCAGTGTCTTGATATCCAATATTGACAGCCCAGGTCATCAAACATAACTAGTCTATGACTATATGACTAGAACTGTCAGGATAAAATAATGGATTAAAGAAGTGGAACCAGCAAAGTAGAGCTGAAAAGATGCCAGTGCTATCCTCAGTACTCTTGAGGACTCTCAGCATCCCAAGCGGCACCACCATGGTCCCTGCAGTCAAGGCTACTCCCCGCCCAGTGACAGGGCAGGAGGTGATGGGCACAAACTGAAATACAGGAAATTCCATTGAAACATAAGAAGAAACTACACAATCTCAACACGACTTCCAGCCTCAACTACTCCCCAGTTCTGTGACCTCCAACACATTTGCTGTTCATGCCTGTAAGTATCACTAGCACAATATTTAATATTTCCTCAGCTATGTATAGATTTTGAATCTAAGAGAATGATAAAACATCCTAGATTTTAATAGGTCATCACAGTGACAGTCTGGTCGATGCAATTCCCGATTCATTGCTCATACTGCATTCTTCTGTTCTCACAAAATAAATCATGCCAAAATAACATCAAGTGTTTCATACCTTTTTAGCTGCTGTATTAAAAAAAAAAGTTATTTCACAATATTTCTGTAAAAGAAAGAACATATTTCCCGTATTACAAAAATCAGAGACAGTTCATAAAGTGAACCAAGGCCAGGACTGACGCCACATTCATGAAGAAACCTAAACCAGCAACAATAGGAAATCCTCTACATCGCACACATTCATGAAGTACCTTACACCAGCTTTGGCCACTCTTCCAACAAGTTACTGGCAGCTAAGGGGAAATTCAGATTCAAATTTTTGAACATATCTACAGACCGGACCCTGTGCGTGTCAAGTGCTGCTCAGTACCTACTTGCTACATGTTTCACTGCTCCATCAAGTTCTGCAATATTAAATTAAATGCACACAGCTTTAAAATTATGCAGTTGGAATTAGAAAACAGCCGTGCCCATCACTTCAAATACACACAGTCTTGAAGAGATGTTGCTCCATGCAAGCACCATTTTTGTTCTGATTTCCACCCTTTCTAGAGAACTCAGGGATGGGCCAGTCCCTACTGCAAGATGCTCACAATGACAGCTGAAAATATTGATCCTGTACTGCTTATGAGCAAAGCTTCCTTTTCTCCAAAGCCCAACTCTGACAGCTGCACGTTTCACCTATTACACCAGGATCCAACAATGTTGACTTTAATTAACTATCTTCTTAGCAATATTATTTTAAAGTGTTTATATAATAACGAATGGACTATTCACCATGTGCTCCATAATGGCTCACGCAGCCTCCCACAGTGGGGTTATCACTTCCATTTGACAAGTCTAATGGGAATCTATAACATTCCCCTGAACGGTCACCAAAGAACAGGTTGTGAGAGAATGAGGTCTTCCCAAGAAGCATATTATAAAGGCAGCTTTTATGATATACACTAATGGAGGTCAGAGGCAAGGCTACTGTTCTCATTTATGAAGGGAAAACACTAGATCATAATGATGGCATGAGAACGGTGAAAATCATAAAGTCATTCCCCTGGTTCAGGTAAGATTAGCACATTTTGCCCAGTTAAGTCCTTTTCGCTATAAAAGTAGTGCCTAAAGGTGCCTTTAAGTATAGATTTGCAGACAGTGTAGAACCAGGCACGTGTATCACATCAATGGCAGAAGGTGACTTTTCGCCTAAAAGTTACTAGGAACAGATACCCCTCACAGAGCAGAAAATCCATTCAATGTTCATGGCACTTCTTGATTGAGAAGACACAGCTCTTCACATTAGAGCGAACAAACAACTACAAAAGTAGATCAAAGCCTAAATAAGAGTAAATTTTAATTCCTGGCTTATATTTTGAAATTTTATGTGGTACTCACACGCACAGTGACAATTCAAGTTTCTTTTGGAGCTTGTAGATACAAGCACTGACCCGTGCCTTTGAGGTTGTGTTAAGCACTGTTAAGTGCATACTTGTTACTCATATAATTCTCTTCTAAATTGCCTTAAGATAAAAGAAGCAAAGAAATAGCCATGTAGAATCAAACATGATTGCTTTTTATTAAATGGCTGTCAGTTCCACCAGATCTGCACCAACCTTGGATCAAAGGCAGTCACACTTGGACACTTCTTCTTTAATAGCAGCATTCATGCCTGGGCAGTGCTGGAAATCTATAGCTTTGTTCCGATGCTATCTCAGTACTTGAATGAGCACTGCATATTGTACGTAGCACCTCTGGCTTCATACCTTCATTCAGTTTTGAATGAACGCTTCTGTTGGTAGAGTAGTACAAGTATCTCGGTGAAGAACAGCTACTCCCTACATCGCAAGCCCAAACTTCTTGACATTTAAGTTTGGGAGAAAAGGATAGAGATGCACAATATCTACAAAGTCTCTTGTAAAAATTCACTGCTTGCAGTGAACAGCCCAGAGGGCTATTCCCAATCCTACCCTAGCTCAGAAATCCCATTTGAAACCAGCCAGAAGAGCCATTAGAAGAATCAGGTCTTAAATTCAGAGCAAGGCAATCAGCTACTGCAGCAGCTTAAAGTTGCATTATACTGTGAGGTTTAAGCGTTATGGTAAAACAGGTCAAAACCACTGCCTTAACCTACAGCCGTGCAGCTCGCAATGAGCAGCTGAAAACTCTTCCTGAAGAAAAAGGATCACTATTGTCCTAATTTAGAAGGGTCCTCAACCCAGCACAGGTATCTGCCAGCACTCTGATCTCAGATGTACCAGGTAAGTGGACCGAAGACCACCCCAGTCTATTCCATACGTACACACTACTAACTTTTACAAAAAGGTATTAAAACTTGGAGGATAGTATGCTGGGTTTTCCCATTTAAACAAGACAGAAGAAAGCCTGTCCCCTGAAGATTCTTCTTGGGCATTAATTTCTGTGCTCTGCAAGAGAACGCCCACTCTGCTCCCTCAGCAAACGTCCCTGCCAACGTTCAGTGTCTATGATCAAAGCTTCTCTTGGCTTTCAGAGGGGATCTGGAAGCACAACCTTTAGATGTAAAGGAGCATTAAAGAAAAAAAAAAAAACACTGAACACCAAACCCCTTGTGTTTTTAAGACCTACAGTAACTCCAAAGACTTGCCTAATACATGCACCAAATTCTACATCTCCAGGCTTTAGCTTATTAAAGACAGAAAATGTAAAAATGCATGACCTGGATGAAAGTATCATTCTTTTCTGCCGTGTTCCCAAGTTCTTGAAGTTGAGGACTTTGTTCTTAGCAAACCTACTTCGGTAACAACTTTTTCCCCAATGGATGAAAATCTACATCATGAAGCTACCTGACCTAGTTTGGTTCCACTGTCCAGTTCTGCTCTAAAGAGATTCCTGATCAAACTCAGGAGTTATTTCTTACTTCTTTTGACAGCTGAGGGACTCAAATTAGCTAGTAGATCCTCAGCAAAGTTGGTGTGAGCATCTTGCAGCTCTTCTACTAACTCAGACCAGTAGAAGGAACCGTAGTAGGGCTGTAGTTTCTAGTATTGCACAAACCAATTAACCTTTGCCAGTGTTACGCACTACAGAGAACTAAATACAATAAAACATTTTAAAAGCATTGTTTAACTTATACTAACTGTAGTTTCTCAGAGGTAAATGTGAACTGATATGCACTTAATCACAGCACATTGTTTTGTTCTTCTGTGTCACTCTATAAGGTTCAAATTGTACCCCCTCAGCTCTGAAAAACTACATCCAAACCCTGGCACTTGTTTAGACGTATTTGAAACATTATGCACTTTGTGGTTAACAAAATACATGTATCTTTAGCCTTTCAGACACTGGAAATATAGAGAAGATGCGTGTTTTACAGTGTCCCCAGTTTCTGAGTAATGTCAGCACACAACCTAGAAGAGATCTGTCAAGAAGAGATTACTTCATCTCCCACCTTTAATACGGAAATTGGCTAAATCACAGTGATATTTTAGTGTCTTGCTGAAGGCCCATTAACCATGTCACTGGTCTTAACAAAAATGGCTTTCATCATGCTTCTCCTCTGAGTGAAAACTCGAAACCTCTATATGTATGAATTCAGTACTGAATTGCAGAAAGCTGATTTGAATTTTAAGATTTGATCCAAACTATCTACTGCATGCACGGAGCTACACGTGGCGCTACCTACCATCAATTACACGGACACAGAACGTCTTGTGGAGAAATACCCAGTGCGTAAGTGGCACTTTTGGGTAGGTATGTTTTTTCAAATCAGCCTTTTAATTGTCAAAGGGATTATCTTGTTACAACAGCCTGTTCTGTTTGTTTCCTTGGTGCTTATGAGCTGCAAAGTCAAATTCCAATAACCAAGCCTATTCAGCTTCCTGGCCGCTCCTCACCCCACCCTCCCCCCCTAAAAAAATGGAGGCGGGGGAGGCGGGGGAAGAGGCTTCCAGCTGACCACCCAGGAGTATCTAATATAACGAGAAAAAGTGAATTCTACATGACATGCACTTTTTGGTCGGGTTGATGGGAAGCCTGAGGGTGCCAGGAAGGCAGACCGAAATCCGTAACAAACCTATGAAGTGAAAAAACCCAGCATCTGCCCATACAAAGACAGGAAAAGCAGGGTCTAATACAGACTGACACATCATAACTACTGTTTATGTATACTGCCGAAACCATTGCCCTCTGAAATTTCTAAGTAAATTTCAGATTTCGTCTCTTAATTACTTCAGCATCCCGCTCTTGTCCAAATGTCTTGTCAAAAGGCATCACCATGACTTAAAAACTTTAAGTTCAGAGGAACGCTAGAGAAACTCAAACAATGTCTATGAAACACAGCACTTCTCATCTTAATTTTAAAATAAATTCTGCTTTCACGATATGAGGCACTATGTTCTGTGTCCTCAAAATTTACGCCACCTCCCAGGGCCAGAATAAGAAAGCATGTTGAATAATTCCTCTCTTATCACTTACTACTGAAGTGTAAAGTAAATCTGCTGCTGTTCAATAAAATTCTTCCTTGAAATTGCAAGTCTCTCAGTTACTTTCTGTCTCGGTGGCATTGAGTATTCCAGGTCACTGCACAGGTTAAGTGAACAACCTCACAAATGCAGAAATAACACAAACTGAGATTGTTCCAATTCCCCCACAGTAGCACTTTAGAAAATAAAATAATCAGATCTACCACCTCCTTCCAGATCCGCACCCCCTCCCTTTTATTTAAGATTTTGGTAGCTATGGCCTCCCCAATATGACCGGCTCTCCCTCAAGCGCTCATTTCGTAGTCAACTGTTCTCATCTGCAGCATCCTCACTCTTTCCGAGCATTCCTGTTGGAAACTGCCTTCTCTCAGAGCCAGTCTGATCTCATCAGTTTTTGGTTAAAGCTCTGATAACAGCTTGGTTGAGTTCTGACACTCTATGTTTTTAGGTTTGGGGTTTTCCTCTCTCCCACTTTTCCCCCCCCCACTCTGTACTCTAAGTAGTTCATTAACCCTGCATTAACTGCCAATTAAGAGATTTTCTGCTCAAGAAGGAACACTCAAACCCATTTAATTACAGAAAAATGCATAGCTTATATATAACAACCTCCTCTCCTGTTAATTCAGCCGTGGTGAATTTTGCACGCTATATTTTATCCTCTGGTTACAACATAAAGGAATGCTGAAAAACACTTTTTTTTACTGTTTTTTTTTTTTCCTGTTGTTTTTTTTTTTTTAATTATTTAGAAGTTCCTGCAAGTTGGGTAAATCCTGATGGTTTCACTCTTTTAGGGATTATTCCCACAGAGATCAGAAAGCACAACTTTGGGAACCACCACAGGTGTTTGTTCTAAGAGCATCCATGGGTCCCATGACTGTATTAGCTGAATGCTTACAAACACCTCACCTTTTTCTCCTAGACACATTTTTGTGGAAAAATAAGTTATTTTCCACTTCCAGGATCATCATGAAACTAAGCCATTTTCCCAGGTTGACACAGAATATATGTGAAAAGGTACAGGGCCTAAATGCAGCTCATCCCCTTACAGGAGACAAACACTTTGGTACCCTGTCCCCAAACTCCTAAAGAGACATAGTCCCATCATCCCAAAGACTTCTCCTGTGGATCAGCAGATCTTCAAGGGACCAAGCAGAAGAGAAACAGAAAATAAAGAGATTCACTTATCAAAAAAGGTATAAAAATATTATTACTATGTTTCAGACGGCTTCACCTACTTGGCATATTTGACCAGATGCAATGGCAGAAAGGTGTTGGTTTTTCTCGTTTAACAAAGCAAAGCTACTTTGGTCCTAAGAGCAAGTTCACAATACTAAAAAAGGCACTGACTTTTCAGGCTTGCTTTCCAAGTCTGATTCTCAGCTGGTGTAAATTGATAATGTTGCTCTGATGTGGCTCTTTTTATGTCTGCTCCACTCTCTGTAGAGCATTCTCAACTTAAGGCATGGCGACCATGGGCTCTTCTACATAAAGAGCGAGCATCCGATTGATAATGTAAGATAAGCAGAACAATTAAAACTGGTATTCAGAGCTATGAACTCTGGAAATAAATGTATGCAGATCAACAGTTATCAAAGTACAACCTCTGATGAAAAAAAGATGATACAATTTGAATGCATTTATTCATAGGCAGTGTTCGTTACCGTTCCCTTTCACCATATGGAGAAACACAAGGGACAGACAACAGAAACCATACAGCAGTTTCATAAACAGTATTAGACACAATAACCTTCCTGCTAGGTAATACATGAAAAATACACGTCCCGTTACTGCGCTGGCTGTTCATTTCCATAATTTCCCAGCCTCCAGCATTCATCTGCTGTGAGCAGTTTCCTGTGCAACGACTCTTCCTCACTGCCGCTACATCTGCCAGCAGGTAAGGAAAATTCAAAGCGCCGCTTGGTCAGCATGACCCCAATCGGAGACAAAGCAAATGAGCTGAACATACCTGCCCGGTGTGTTCCCTGTCAGACGGAGCCCTAAAGGAGCTCCTCAACTCGCGTCTCCTACGGAGCAATGCAACACACAAATCACCAGGTGGCTCTATTATGTAGCAGTCATTACCAGAGAAATCCCAGCCTTACATAAGCCCTGACTTTCATCTAGTGGAACGCTGGGTGATTATTTGAATAAAAATGTCCCGTTTCCCGTGGAGACAGCTCCCCGTGGCTTACACCTTGTTGGGGACAAAAGAAACGATCTGGAGATGTTGTTAACCTCTGGAAAGAAGTGAGAAAGGCTCAGCTGAAGACAGAAAAGTGACTGGTGGCAATGACTAATTGTTTAGTGCAGAATTCATCATGGTTACCGCCATATATACTCTGCCTTCAGGAAATTCCTTTTGAGGCCTTTTCCTCTTCAGAGCCTACAGTGGGATAACTGAGGTGACAAATGACCCTTTATACAACTCAAAGGAGGGCAATCCTGCATTAAAACAAAACCATCAGACATACAGTGCCTTCCCAGTCATTTTATTGGCAATTGAAGCAATTTGTTTCATGTTTTGTAATCAGATTTGAGCTCAATACATGTGCATAAAGACAACAATTCTCACTGTATATTACAAGTTTAACTACCCTGCTCTTGGAGCTTCTACAAAATTATAGATGCACATAAAAAAAGTTCATATTCTTACTTCCCAATTAAAAAAGGAACATATTTTCAAGTACATTATGTCTCTCTTGCGGACTCAGTCACTAAAACTTGCAGCAAAAGCAATTGGATTTACAGCCCCAGACTACTTAGGGGATGAACAGGGAAGTACAAATGCAAGCTCCAAAGGACTTCAAAATCGGCACTGGTGCAAACTTTTTATATTGTTCTTTTACCCATGCAAGTCAATGTGACCACTGTCAGTGCACAAAGCTGAGCATCTGTGTAAGTCCTTACTTGGTCAGGAAACCTCCAAGGGCCAGAGATTAAACTCTAGCCTTAGGTCAAAAGATCTACCTTAGTCCCTCATGAGTGCTTGTGTACATCACACAGCCATTGCACAATTCAGCAAAACTGGCAGCCAGAGAAGAAGTCTTCAATGCTAGAATACCAGAGGGGGATTACAATTCAGAAGGGAGATGCTTTAGCTCAGCCACATTAAGGAAGCTTCTTCCTCATCTGCATCTGCCTGTAGCCAGATTGTACAACCCTGACACACTACATGGGCATCCAGGAACTGCACCAATGCCTAACAAGAAAACACCAAAACATGAGTCTATCCTTCTGTCCTCTTTCAAGTCAAAGGGTCCTTATCAGAGCAACACAGGAGATGTATTTCACTGGACGATGAGTGAACTTCCTGGATTACCACCCAAGTCAGACTCTTGCCCTAGATGTATACGATATAAATCAGTAATATTCTCTCATGTTAAAATGACATTTTAATTGCATTCCATATTTTAATATACTTCATTTGGTTTTTAGCTAAGTTGACTGTACTTCTTGATTTCTTTGTGGTATTTAGTCATTTATTATAAATTGACACGGTTAATTCTCAAAGTTTCATTTGCATATCTTCATTTCCTTGCTTAATGCAGGCTCAGAAATTGATGGATATTTGCAGATATATAGACATTTCCATACGCCAAAGACAGAACTTGAACACCCAACGCAGATGATGGTGTACTAACACAAGAACTAGCACTCACAGCAGCGAAACAAAACCAAAACAACTCTCGGAAGAAAATCACCATCTTAAAGTCTGCACCAGCACTGCCCAGACAAGATTCAACCCCTGCAGGTTTATGGGTATTAAACAATTCAGAACATGCGTTATGACAGAACTCTTCATTTTTGTATGCAAGTTTTTCCATCAGGAAAATGCATCTGTATGTAAGAAGCGGATGTCAGTTTTGATACACATGCTTTGCAAGAACATAAAATGAAAATGCACTGTGCTTGCTCTGCCCTGTAACACCTGTTAATGCTCCCATCTCAGCAGTTACAAAAATCAAGCCCAGAGAAATAACCAATGATTTCCAGATCTTCACTAGAATAGAAAATACCATATCTTTAATTTTACACTGCAGTTTCTTGGATTTTTTTTCTTTAACAAAATGAAAAGAACAATGATCCTACCAAAGAAGAGCCCTTGTAATAACAGATTTTTACATTTCACAAAGCATCTCATGTTCACACTGGCATTTAATCACCATCAGAAGCTTCTCATGGCCATATACGTTATTGCTCTAAGAGCACTATTCTTTAAATATTTTTTATTTGTATGCAAAGATGTGACAAGAAACCAGAATCTAGTTGAAGACATCACGATCAGGATTAGCATAAATACCCCCAGTCCACGAACCCACAAAATCCACTTGCTCTTTTATTAATTGCCACTCCACTGTTTCAGGCACCTCTCAAACTAAATCACACCCTCAATCGCCTACGCTGAAAATGGGCTAGAGCCTCTGGTAGGGATATGATCATGGGTTTCCATTAGCCATCTACGCTGCACCTTTCCTTTAGACACTTAGCTGAAAATGTTTAAACATCAGCTAAACTCCAAACATTTTCTTCTGGTCCACCTTGACTTAATTCTCGCAAACCTCCCAATGTTAATTTTGAAGAAAAGGATCCCTAAGATCTGTTCATACTTTGCTCTCTCCATAGCATCCCATGAAAACCATCTCAGTCCATGTTATGTTGTCTCTTCACATTATCACCTTAAACATTGTTGGTTCCCTCCTGTATCTGTTTGTGTCAGCTCAAGAGGACATGCCCTCTCACGCACTACTGCACGGAGAGCCCTGATGAACGCTGCTGCAGCCAACGACATCAAACCAAACTGGGAACTTCCAAAGCCAACACCACAGGCTACAACTTGACCACGCGCGCTGACTAGTACACACCAACAAGGTTGGATGCTTCAGCTAGACAAAGAAACAGGATCAACATCTCCATTTGTAACGATACCCTAGTATGCCTCCTCTTGCATTTAGCCCCAGCAGAGTCTTTACCAGTTGCCTCTTATGGTCAAGGCAGCGTTCCTTTCCTTAGGAATCCCACCCATGGAGGAGCGAGGTGGGGCTTTTGGCATTTAAAAAAAAAAAAAAAGTCTGAAATTAGGGTTTAACAAACATAACTCACACTGCCTAGTCTGGGAAAACAAAGCTTAGGCCAAGCAATTTATAAGCAAACAACATGGGACAGAACAGTTTTTGCAGAAAGAGCTGTTCATGTTCCACAACTCGGTTAACAAAGAAGGGAAGCACAGAATGGTCCTCGTCAAAGCACAGCTTGTCCTGTATAAGGAGGCTAAAGTGGAAATTTGTATAATGGGATATCAAAAGCTTTAATTATTTCCTTTTCTCCCAGCCAGATGGCATCTAGCTGTAGCCATTGAACACGACCTTTGTTAAATCCACCCTTCCCTCTCCTCGCCACACTCGTGCTTCTGGATGAGCACGCTGCTCAGCAGCGCACACCGGCACCACTGACGTTAAGGCCGTTCACTCTTACAGCACTATAAGCCACGAACACTACACCGTAATAAAATAACCCATCAGCAGCACAGCTCCCACCCCCAAACTTCTCCAGTCCTCTTTAATAAGCCATTAGAGACAATGACTCCACGTGTCATATTCACAGCAAAAAGCAAACTACCAGGGATCAGGATATTTCTATTTGAACTCTGTGGCTTCTAGGAAAAGTAATTCTCTCCTCTCCCCTGCACTTAACTAACTAATATGAGTCTGAAAGTTTGTGTTTCCTAATAATTTTATCATATGAATCATGGTGCAGGAAAGATGCTTCAGAAGCTCCATTCTTCTTATACAAACTATTCCCACACAAAAATATCTTCCTCCTACGACCTGTTTTGTTGTTGGGCTCTTTTGTTTTGGTTTTGGGTTTGTTTTTTTTTTTTTAAGTTTTGTCATTTGTTCTCAGGACAGACATATTCTTTCGAATAACAACCTAAAAAATGAAAATCTCCTGTTAGGAGTAGCAATCACAGCACATTCCATTAAGAAAAGCCTTTAACAATACCTGTGATTAAATCAATTTGGTTTGCCCTTTTAAAAATACTTCTGGAACTCTCAGAAAACTTATTGCATATATTTATTTCCAAACCAATGTAGGGAATACAAATGAAAATAAAATTGCATTATATATTTCAGGAGATTAGAGTGAAAGAGGCATATGTAATTAACTGTACCTAGTTGGACAGTAAATGGCAAATAACTCCATCCTGCCTTTGTGTGTAGAACTCTTGATGTTCTATTTTGTGTATTCTCTCATAAAAAATAAGAGAATATCCATGAAAAATAAACAACATTGCTGCTGTGCCAGAACCCAGGATTGCCTACTGAAACCTCTCCTAATAAAATAATTTAAAAGCATCTATTTAATCCACCCAGGAAAGACAAAATATTTTGGACAATGGCTACCTGGTAGGTTTTTAAGTCTGAAAAGTAAATTCTTTAGCTGTGGCTTAAAAGCCAGTGAATGAGTTAAACGGACACTAAGCCAAAACAATTCTACTAGAAATTTTCTCAGAGGAATCCATTTAAAGAACCATTATCTTAACTTACACCACAAAACTCATTCATTTGCCCATGGGACTCAGCCATGCTGGCAGTGACAGAGGATTGCAAAGCCACTTAAAGAACTGTGACATCAAAAGCACGGCACACGTCCGCATGCTCCAGAGCAGGCAGGGAAGGAGACAGACATCCCCACACCAGAGCCGCTACAGCACAAAGGAGCGGAGGCTGCAAAAATGGAGAGGAAAAGTAAAGGAGGCAAAACTGTAGGCAAGTGGACAAGAGAATTAAAAGGAGAAAAGTGAAAAAAAATGTTTACTTTATGAACACACTGTATTTCCCTCCCATACATCCACTACTTTTTCTTTTTCTCCCAGAAAATGAGTTTATAAAGCCATTCAAACATATGCTTAAAGTTAGTGAGACCTGGACTCGCTCTTTAGTTTTCTGGTGAGTATCAGCGACTTCCAAGAGGGAAGAAAGCAGCATCATCTCTCTAACAAAACTTAGTTATGCAACTTTGCTCTTCTCCGACTATTTTGCTAATGATTCCTCAGTTACAAGCCCAATGCTGGACGTGTAGAGTGATTCAAGTGATATAAAAATGCTGGTAATCACCAAGATACACCTTCAGAAAGGCCAGCAGAAAAGCCCAAGGCTGTTAATATATTTTTAACCAAAACTGTTAATATTTTCAGGATTTTGTTAACATTTCATATTTAAGGTTGAGTTTGGTAACTACTGCACAGAATCAAGACCAGCACGTAGAGAGTGGAGATATCTGAGATTTCATGACTACTTAAGATTACTTCATATAGTAGAGCAGTAATATATTTATCTTGCTGACAAAAATTATTCAGGAAGGAGAAATCACTAACACACTACCAACTATTCTGAATATTGCTCCTCAACCTGACGGAGCGGGATCAGACAGACATGACTGTAGGCATCTCCACAAGACATACAAAAAATCCAGTCACCTCAACTGCCAAGACACGTTACAGCAGATCTTTGTTATAAATCAAATGAATTTGAGTCTTCAGATATTTTTATTTTAATAACTCTGCCAGCAGTGTCTTCTTTTGAAATTAATACATCTGCTCTAGCGGTTTTCCGTTTTTCCTGTACAATAATGACAGCTAATAGGAAAGCGCTGTCATGTATTCTGACTAAAGGTAATGTATATGTGACAGCTGTGTGATCATCAGTGGGAAAGTATTTCCACAAGACAAAAGGAATAATTAAAATGAGCCTGCAGTCCTAGCTTTGGATTTAAATGTTTAAATGTTTTAATTTGAAAGAACAATGGCTCCTTGAAGCTCCTTCACAACCAGTACTGACAGCCTGTCATTTCTTAACCGGTGTTAAATAACCGAGTCTGAGCACCAAACAGCAGATGATGCCTCGTGATCCTTACACAGCACCAATGCTTCCGAGAGAGCATCAGAGGTGAAGAGAGCTTTGCAATCTTTCGAAGCATTTCCTCCAGTAACAAAGCGTCTTTGGAACTGAAGCTAAGGAGACAAACGCAGTGAGCCTGGACCATGCTTATCTAACTCTTGCCCACGTACAATTACCTCTTGCCACCGCGCAGCAAACTCCTCAGGTCAGAGCCTCTTCCGCTGACCTCTATTTTCCAGCAGAATATGAATCCTGGAGTACACGCGGGCTCTGAGCGATGGGGAAGGCATCGGAACATGCCTTTACGCACCATGAAGACAGGTGGCAAAATTTGCAGCTACATCCAGACAAATGTTTTCACTAAAATACAAGGCTACATTGTAGAAGCTTTTGATACTTCTTGAAAGTTTGATTTTTCCATTAAAAAGCTGAGTTGTCCTTTTTGTCTAAGATTCTGCCTGAAAATAATCTAGGTTAACAAAATATTTTAATGAAAAGGACTTTCTTTTTCCCCAAACAGCTCCAGGACAAGGTGTAAAGGAAAAGGGTCCCTTTTCCAGTGAGCTGCTTCAAACACAATGCAGCATCCCCTGCAGTGTTCTCCCTGTCAAGAGAGGATCATCCTCCCACTGGAGCTAGTCACTTCAGAGCCACGCAGGCAGGGATATGCTTCAGATTAAGAGATTCTGCATTTTCTCTCTCTTTTTTTGAGAGAGACATATAGTGAAACAGTAGCAGAATGGTAATTATTTGCATAAAAGCAGAAACTACAAGTCCCCATCAAAAAAATAAAAACGTGTGCACGTCCGGAGTGTTTTCCACACAACTATAAAACAGAAGTCAACACACATAGGACCGGTACCCATCCACAGGCACGTGCTGATGGACCACACTGCCCCATGCGAAAGACTGAACGAATAGCACGGAAGATAGACAGTCTGATTGCATTTCGGTGACATTAGTGTCACTGGAAGAGTTGTAACTCCAAACGTTTCTGGATCCTGCTTCCCCTTCTCCTCCGCTTGCATCCTTTTATGATAATGAAAGGGAAAACAACACAGGTTTTTAATACGACAGATGTTATTAGAAAAAGGTCAAACATTCAAATAAAGACTGAACCTCCAGACAGCAAGGCAATGTATCACCCAGCTTAAACAAAATAAAACCTTCTAACATCACTGAACTGCCTTTAACCACCCAGCTAAAAGGATTTTTTTTCCATTTTAGATTACATGATTCCTAAAAGAAAACACTGCTGTAAATATTTCCTCTAAATAATCACTTTTTGATTTGACAGATTTACTGGTGACTAAAATAAATCCATCACAGCAAAGGAAGAAGGGGAAATACCAATCAAAGTATTTTCCTGTTATTTGGGATTTGGCTTCATTTAGCTGTTTTAATTTTCCTGGTGTCTGAATTAATAATATCTTTTCCCCTTCAAGGCATGCACATCATGTTTCAAAAACAATAATAATAGTAAAATCAATGGTTTTTTTGTTTCTTATTCAAATAAATGAGAACCAGAGTCGGACCTTGTATAGCCTGGGAGATTGTACTGAAGTGGCAGAGACCAAGCTGCTCACCACGAAGAAGAGGAGGTGCATCTGCCTCTCCAGAGCCTGTTGCTATTTTTCTCTTGTTTTTTTTCCAAGTAGGAAAAAGATATAATTCCCAAACCAGGAACATCCCTCCCTTGAGTTTGCTGCATGCTCAAGGTTTCTTTCTAAAGATCTGCTCTGTCATGCTGCAAGATCTCAGAAGGGACCTTAGACCGACGCACTGCCATTGTACCAGCATCTGACAACCTGGTTGTGCTCATAAACCACAAAAATATCAATCTCAGAACTCAACAGCAAAACTCCCAATTACATCAGAGTGGGTTAAGATTTCACCCAGAATATTTTTGCAGTAACCGATTTTATTTCTCTAGTTTTCCATATCTATCGATCAATTCTCAGGCAAGTATTTGCCTTTGCTTACTGCAGAGGACAGCTCACACAATAAACATTCTCTGAGATGTTACTGAAATACAGATGCTCAGGTCTGCCATAAATTTTGCATAGGAGGTGATATACAGTAATCAGAAGATAGCATCAATGGAAAGCCAAGTTACTCTTACTCCAAGGGTGTCACTACGCAACTTTTCAAGTGTTCAATAAAATATAAAAGTCTTCCAAAGAGTACTCTGCACATATAACGTTTTCCTTCTACAATAAAACGCATCTTATTGATTTATAATGTACTTTAAAGGAGAACAAAACACAGTCTATAAAACTAAAATTTAGGAGAAAGCATGACTGTCTGTTGTAAAGGAAACTCCAGACCATTAGTGAGGGGGACATATTCTCATCATTTCTGACAGATTATGTTCTACCATGGTTTACTTCACATCAATAGGAAATGAAAGGCAAAAAATGCCACTATAAAAGTAAAACATAATCAGTACCTCTAATGTAATTTAAACAAAGTTTGTTATTTAAGACACTGAAAGCTGCTAAAGGGCATTTTTTACAAGTGCTAGAGAACAGGATCTGAGCCTTAAACATGCATCAGGAAAACAAGTTGTTTGCTCTTCAGTGAAAACTGAAATTCTTTAATAATTTACCAGCCTTTCATAGGACTGTAATCAAGCCCTGAGCATGTTCAGAACAGCATTGCTGCTGCTGTTCTCTTAACATGAACTTCTATTTCAATAAGCTTTTGTTTACAAAGTATTTCATCAAGCTAAAACGCAAGGAGTCACTCACAGCTGGGTATGGGGAAAATCTTTTTGGTTCTTATTATTCCATCAAAGCAATGGTTACCTTTGTGCAAAGGAACAAAAATCATCTCTGCCTTGGCAAGCTGAGATCTATGTTGATGTTACTCAAGCCTACATGGTAACCACATTTATTCTCAAGATAACAGAAAAAAAAAATCTGCTACCATGTTTAGGAAATCAGTACAGCAGAAAGGGCTCTTGGAGTAAAACATCCTAGAGCAAAGCCAAAGAGAGTCCAGAGACAAAATAGCTGTTATTCATTTGCTAATGAAAGTTTACTTAAGCTTACAACTCTAGTGTGAAGAACTAGCAACAAAATACCTCCAAGTGAGAGACAGTCACGCTTTGCGGCTCAAAGATGTTCAACACTTCACCCATATAAGTCTCACCCTGTTACTGCTGTAGGTACAGATCTCACAACAGAGACTGCTTGTAGGAAGTTTTTAGCCGGTACACTTCAAGATGTGAAAGGTGTAACTCCTGAATTTTAAGAGATCTTGGTATGTACAGACCTGATTGGGAGTGCTTTTAATACATAATATTACTATACTTTGTATTACCAGTCCATTTATTCTTCATTTTTTTATGAAGTTATATATCCCAGAAGATGCATAAGAACTCTGGAAAAGCTGCTGTCCAAGTTACGCCTGCTGTCCTGCAGAAATTGCACAGCCTCTGCCATGGACCACAATGCACACTTACAGAGGACTTCTTCAGTTTCAAAAAGTTACAGGCCAAAAGCACATCAACCCAGCAGCACTGCTCAACAGGTCAGACTAAGAACACAAACAGCATCATCTTGTATTTGCTGGACCAGTAGTTTTGCTAAATAAATACAGTTGGAAAATGTTGCCAAAATTGGAAGCCTTTGAGTCTACGAGATAAGAGGAAAGCTGGTTCATCTGCATCCTCTAACAGGAAAGAGAAATTAAATTAATCGTGAAGCTCTACTAAGGTTCACAAACCTTCCAGGATGCTCGGCAAACCTCTCTCCCTCCAAGTAAGATTCTCAGCTCACATCCACAGGATTGGTCTTTACTGAAAGTTGCCTTTCTCTAAAGGAGGCTGGCCTTGGTAGGGACCAGAAAGATACAGGTAAGTGACAAAGAAAAACTTCTGAAATCCAGAGTAAGACCAGAACACGCTGCATGTAACAGAGAGAGCAACCTTTAAGGACAAGTTTTTTAGAAGTAGATCACATCAACTTCCAAGTAGGTATGGCCAACAGACTTCCCCCCTCTAAAATCACCTCTGACTTTGAGACACACCTTCACAAGTAACTCTTGCAATTTAAAAAAAAAAAAAATTAAAAAAATTTTAAAACCCAAAAACCAAAAACCTACAACCAAAAAAAAATCCAACCCAAAAAGGATGAATGGGAATGAATTCCACTCTGCTTTCAGATTTTTTTTCCCATTTAAAACATACATTTGTACAGTTAAATTCCCCATAAACAGCATAAATTTCATAGTTGATAACATCTGTAATTAGACTTTGACTTTCACACTGCTGTTAGTTGTCCTCCATGGCACAAGTTTTGCCTGAAAACAGCATTTAAGCTGTTTCCTTTTTCTCAAACTATCAAATTTGAAAGCCTATTAGATAGGATGAATTTTTCTTGAAGAACAAAACTAAATCAAGTTTATTTGAAAGATCAAACTGTAAGGACAACATGGAAACAAATGTTTGGTTGCAACAAATGACCTGCTACATAAATCAAGCTCAGAAAGTACACAAACAAAGAACACGCACAAAAAAAAAGCAAACATCAGTTCTGCATATTCAACTGAAGAAAATTAAAACCGTAAGAAGGAACCCATATGATTAAAAGGAAAGTAGCTGCAAGAGAGTTGAGAAAGCACCAGCTAAAACACGGGTTTCCTTAGTCAAAATGTGGATCATGCAACTCTGCAAAATGAGGGATATCTCCCCTGCAAACTTCAGTCATAAAACCATATTTATCACGGAGCAATTGAAGTTTGACCTGAAGACATGGCAGGAGACTTGATGCATCTTTGTCTTTGACGTTGTCCGAGGTCTGCGTAAATCTGCACAAGCTGTGCCACCCCCAACACAAGCCAGAAATCTGTTCCCTCCATCCAAAGGACGTTACAATGTTGGTGCTTTGGGTGCAAAAGAGATGCAGTGCTATTTATCTTTCACCCAGGATTTGCCTTTGTGACAGTCACAAGTTTTGCTACTTCTCTAGCACAGTTTGCCATCATCTTCTCTGTTTCTAATTACTTCTTCTGCCTTTTGGCCAGCTCTTCCATGGATCCTGATATTCCATTAACATTCTGTTCGCTGCATAAACTTCCCAGGATCTTTTATAGCCCACTGCATTGTGCTTTAAGGTGCAAGAGAAATAAATACACATCCTAATTCTTACTTATAAATATTTATTTTACATTCCAAATAAATTTTCACTGCCAGTTCTTCCCTGTGTAGGTAGCTTGGTGATACAGGGATACTGCACTGCAAGCATTGTGTGTTGTAGAGCGTATGGGTGGACAACCTGTGCCGGTCCAGGAGTTGATTCCAACAGCAGGCACTACACGCAAAACAATACAGCAGTAAATTATTTACAGCGCATTTTTCTATACAGTGCAATGCTCAGTGGAAGAAATACTCTATTTGAATAATTAAAATCCCTTTTCCTTTCCTGCCCTGCAAGGCTTGATCCCAAGTTCTCAGCCTGTACCTCTGCTTCTCCTCCATGCAGAATGTTCAGTTTCCATTTATTTTTTGAGTGCTAATAGCAGCTCATAACTTCCAAGTACCGCTATTCAGAGTCAGTGCATTTTCCCTGATTAATCACTATGCAGAGACGATACCTCTGGGAATCAGATACATCGTGTGCTTAACTCCAGAATAGACAGCTCTTGTCAATAGCATATCCAAGCAGCTTAAAACTTCAATAGTCTGGTTTCTTATATACTGTAAGTGGTGCTGAATATTCAGTTTTATTTCTCTGTTTCCCTGCCAGTAGGAAATAAAGAACACACTTTTAGCTAAATGAGAACTGAAGTGCATTGGAAGAGTGCTATAAATTATATGCAGGCCACCAAATAAAATTCAATTTTCAGGTAATGTGAAGGTGTAATGCGTCTGGAAAAGCTGTTTTGCATATCACACAAGACAGCAGGCAATAAGGAGCAGGGAATGACTAAAACCCGATCTGTCACATGCAACTCTCTGATTGTTCCCCCTACTTTGCCTCCTCTAATCGCACTGTTGCAGTGTTGATTCAGAACACGGCGGCCCATGAAAAATGTCACCGTTCTGTCGATGTTGCGGATCCGCTGGCAATTTCAGCAAGCACTGGATGCACATAAAGGGTGATAAGGCACTACATCCTGCCATGCTCAGCAGGTTTTCCATTTCCTCCTGCAATTACACATCAAACTGTTTTAGCTTCACAAGCTCCGGCACTATAAATGGCCTCGAGGCAGAAGTCTGCTTCACACGCTGATGAGTCTATCTTCAAAGCAGAGTGCAAACTCAGGTTTTGGGGAAATTTTTTTTTTTTTTTAAAATACCCTTTTTCCAGAGCTTTTAAGAGTTTACTTAGAGATTATTCCTACCATTATCTCCATGTACTCCAATTAACAGGCAGTTTTATATCAACATTAACTGGAGCTGCCTCTAAGAGCAGATGAAAGCCACGCTCACGCTAGGAACAAGCCACCGTCTGCGCAAGAAGCCTGCTCGCAGCATTACATCTTTACATACTGGGCTTTTTCTTTTGTTTCATTTTTGTCGTCGTTTTGTTTCTCCTACAAGGCTACCTGGAATCCCAGACTGATAACAGGCAGAGGAGTCTGGTTTTCAAATATTCAAAACCTTGCCTTACACTACTGCAGTGCTACCAAAATTGTATCTTCCTCCCATTGTTCCAAGTAAATTCATGCATTCTGGTACAGATATTTGAAACAGCTTAATTTCACAGATGTAATAGCCCTTTCCCACCTCCCACATGACAGGAGGGGAGGCAGCTCCTAACCCACCCCGCGCAGAGTCGGCTTCTGCTCCCTCCTCACCAGTTCCATCTTTTTTGCACACAGACCCAACGAGATACACAGCACCAACAAGATTACTGTCACTGACACTGCCAGAAAGCTATCCTCTGATTTCGTACTTGCTCCCAAAGCGTGCTAACACTCTGAGACTGCATACCTAGCTCTCGCCCTCCCGATCGGCTGAGATCTTTACAACTGGCAAAACACTTGTAGCATGGAAATTTCCAACATGCAAGGTGAAGGCTGGGATTGATGCTAGGAGGGAAACAAGGCAACGTTAAATGAAGTTACTGCTCTCCACATTTGAATACACCGGCACTGTGATTTGCTCAAACACAGCTATCTCTCTCTACATAAAAACAATGAATCCCAGGGTCAGCCAGACACAAGTGCAGTGGCATCTGTGGGCCCAGGCAGAGGATTAGTCCCACCCAGAAATTACAGCTTTCACCTACTTGCACTTTTCACGCTGGCCATGAGAAGGGAGATGGGATACGGCAGAAGCCATCAACCTGCCACAACTAAAACCTCCATCCACCTCCGAGCATCAGAGCCCTCAGGAGGATTCCACCAAACTCAACACCACAACAGCTGTTTCAACATCTGCAGCTCCCGTGATGCATATAGTCACTCACACAGGGTTCTCAATAGCAACAAAAAATGCACAAAACTGCTACAGGAGCTGCCAGCTGCCAGACACACTTGCAGTTTCTCCCGCTACCCACCTCCAAGAGAGATGGTGGGACCAAGAGAAGAAACCACCATTGCCGCAGCACACACAGATCTTCTCTACTCGTCCCCTTGTAGACAGCAGCGCAGCAGGGATCTGAGCAGCCCAAACTGCAGCCTTTGCCAAACAATAGCAACAGCAACGTGAGAAACAAGCCCTAGGACTGGTCTGAAATAATAGATGGTTTGTGTCCGCTCCACCTCTGCCAGACAGGATGACAAAAGGACTGTCAGAGAAAACGTGAAGCAGCAGCATTCAGCCACTGAAAATGAACAGAACAAACAGCTCCTCGCACGCCGTCACTGACAGCTTGTTCCCGTGCCTCCCCAATGACCCCATCCGTGAGGAACACGGACCTTTATTAATACACCCCAGGGTGTGTTAGTATTCATTCCCAACCTTCGACAAGCTCAGCTGTCATTGCTGCCTGAAATGGGCTTCGAGTTCTTTTTTTTTTTTAAAAAAAAGACAAAATACTCTGACTAATTATGTTTAACATATACCTAATTTTCTGATTAAAACAATTACCAAAGCACATGCCTATCTGCCAGCCCTCCCAACCAGGACAGCTCTGTATCCGTTCTAAAACGCATTTTAAACTTCCCGAGCAGCACAGACCTTTCAGGAGGTAGGCAGCAGCTTCAGGCAGCACATCTGAAGTAACAGAATGGTTACTCAGACGATCTGACTACAACTACAAGCCATCCATTTTTACCTACAGGGAGCACCGCACACATGCAGGGCTCCAAAACTATCGGCATCGCCAACCTGACCGGTCCCACCACCGGGAAGCAGGGAGATACCAGCAAGGGAGGCAGAAGAGGGCATTCGGTATCTTAATAAAACTTTGTAAAAGCTTTGAATATTAGTGTGTTGGTAAGTAAAACACAGGACCAGTGAAAGAAGTCAGTAATGCGTCCAAATGGGAGAGAAACTGCTGGCGTTGCAGGAAATTTAAGTAAACATAGGGAACGTTTGTCTACCTCTGATCGCAATCTGTGCCTGAGCAAGAACTGCACCTGCCCTGAGTGTTCATCACCATTCCTACCTGCAGCTTTGACTCCACCTTTTCCATCCCATGACAAGGTATTTTCCAATCCTTGTACATATAATAAACTCAGACATGCCTGGCATTGCCTTCTACTCTTAAGTCACCTGCTGTTCACAATAAAATGCTATTTCCTTCTTTCCTGGCATCTTCTCTTAGGGGGCATTGTTACAACACTTTCTGTAATTCTCAAGTGCCACTCCAGATTGAAATCTCATCAGGGATAATTCAAAAAACAAGCAACTATTGAAGTATGGCTGGGTGGGTTCTTCTAGTGAGTTTTGTTGCTGCTGTTTTTAAACCTGGAGATGTTGGCTGGTCCTTCTATTCAGAACTACAGAGAAGAGAATGAGAAAAATGGGTGAAAAGATGTGAGATGGTAGCCGCAGACAGAGGACGCTAATCTAAAAGACAGACCATGCTGCCACCAACAAAAGTAGAAAGTCCAACAGATTTCATATATAATAACAACTGGGCTTCTGCATTAAGTCAATTTGCAAAGCAGCAAACCAGGACTCACTGTACTAAATACCTCATTAAATGTTGTTCACCATTGAGTCCTCTAACCAGTGCCAAAACCAAACCAGACCCCATCAGAACCACAGCACCTGCATTCATCTTTTGAATGCGAGGTGGGTCCAACCTTGCAAAGCAGATTTCTCACAGGTGAGGTTTGGTGATTAAGGAGAAAGATTAAGCCCTGAAAGTCTCCTTATGAACAGGAGTGTACAAAATGTGGTCAGAATTTACATGGCCTCTCCTAAATTTAGATTCTATCATCTCCTTCCCCACCACGGATAATAACGTCGAGAAGCAGTTAACTGCTGCTGTAAGTTGTTTTAGGTGTGGATGCTGGTCAAGCTGGTATCAACCAGCACAAAGCAAGAGCATCCTTCCATCTTCAGTTTCTCAGAAACTGTATTTCAAAAAGTCTTTAATGGACTTTTAAATACTACTGAGGAAAACTTAATCATGCTTGCTTACTTAACCAAGAAACGACAAGCATTTTCAAGCAAATCACTTACCACATCCACATCAGCAAGTGATTTGAGTGAGCATCTTTGTTCACTTTATTCTTATGTGAGCTTTCCACAGTCCATCTGCAGTACATTTTGCCTGAACAACTGTGTCAAACACACAGAAACAAAGCTGGCAGGAGGGAGGGGGAAAGGGGCCACACCAGCCAAATGGGACACAGAATAACAGTAATGGCACCTATGGAAACTGCAGGGACTAATGACTAGCTAGCAAAGGTTCTGCAAAATAAAATTATGTTTCTCAAATATTAGAATTCTTTGAAATTCAAGTATGTTTACAAAATAGTTCAGCTCCTTCAAAGCATAAATTGCAAGAGATGATGTTCAAGTCATTTCTATTACCCTGACACAGTTGACAAATGCACCACTGAATGATTTTATCACTACACAAACTCATCATAACCATCAACACACCACCACTGGTAATGAAAAGCACTTTATAAAATGCCCTGTGTGAAATTTAAAATTTGATATGCCTTCTATCTGACAGCTGTCATAGATTAAACTCACCTTTTCACTATGGTTAACGCCAAGTGAGTACCCCAAGTAGCCTTGGATACCTGCACCGAGAACAGCTACACAGATGGAGTTCAGAGAAGCTAAATAACAACAATATTAACAGCACCTAAGTTCATTCAGTGTATTTCCTCCAAGTACAAAACGTTACCTTCAGATGCAACATCAGCCATTTATATGAACCCTGACAGGCAGTGAAGATCCGTGTGCGGCTACAGCTGAACACTAAAATGAATGCAGGTGGTTTTCCTGTTTGAACGTATGTTTTGCAGGAAAGATACACAGCTCTTAATCCTGCCTAAGCGTGGTGCATAGTAATGCTAAGAAATTATGAGTACACAGACAGCTTTATGTTTTGCCTACTTGGCAATCTATATTTTCTGTACACAGATTTATTTGTAAGTGATCCATATGCATTCCATTCCCAAAGTTTGTATAAAGGCATACTCCAATAGCAAACAAAATAAAATAAAACCACTCAGGGTGTGGTGAAGGGCAAAAAAGGGAAGGTTGGCACAAGGTGTAATTCAGACAAAGAGCTCAAACTGCATCTAAACAGCAAGAAACAATGGAATTTGCTCCAAAATCAAACAGAACACTGATACTCAAAAAGTGATGAGTTTTTTTTTTTCATTAGGATTTTTTAAATTATTATTGTTACTTGCTTGTTTCCAAAAAAAAACCTTTGGGTACTTTGTGATGCTTAAGAGAAATCATGCCGATGACACCAGCAAAGTCTGGATGTCTCCAGACTTGGCAATACTGCACAGCTCCAGCTGCTCAGACCGTGCTGCTCCCCTTCAGGACTCCATCACCTCCGCGTGAAACAACTTCTCTGTATATAAAAACATCTAATCCACCTCAAGGCTATAAATCACGAAACAAGGAATCAAAATTCAGGTACCGCTGGATGAGCCCGGCAGTGGATCCAATTTGCATCATGCAAGCAAACAAAACTTCTGCAAACTGAAGCCTGGAGAAACAACGATACCTCCAACGCGCACACTTCTTGCTGTTTAATCAAAATTGTTTTCTTTTATATTTTTATGTATGTTTGATGCAATTACTGGAAAAGTTTTTAGCTTGTTATGCAGGTTGTCAGCACAGATGATCTAACAGTGCCTTCTGGTCTTAAAATGTATGAATCTTTGATATATTTCTCAGGAGCTGGTAGAATATTACTATTACTTTTAAAATGCCTAGGCATACACTTCCCTGGCAATCTGCAAGTTATTACTCACATTTCATTTACTTAATGCTCTACCTTCCCAACAATTTGAATTAAACTTTCTACGGGGGAGGCACGTCAAGGTACGCTCCCTAGTATTTCTTTGCAATTAAATTCTAATTGCAGTGTATTATCGGCATTGAACTGAACATTTTAAAGTGGAATACCTAAAAAGCTAAACGGTCTTGCTGAGCTGAACCCACCTGAAGTGTGTGCGACCGGACCTGTTTCTGTCCATCTCAGCCTGGCCCTGCCAGGGGAACCCGCTGCGATCAGGAGCCAACCCACTCTCCGACCCTGTTCTCGCAACCAGGGCAAACAGAAAAGTCTGCGGGACACGCGGCTTCACACAAACGCACTTTCCTTCTGCCCAGGTACAGCACGGATGCAAAGCCAGGTTGGGATCGGCAGTTAAATAAAGACTGATTTATGGAGGAGAGGTGGGAAAACAAGTGTGTTGTGAAGATGGCCTGAAGCATCCATCTACTGAAGAAAAAGCTGATTTATAACACAGCGTCCAGCCCCCTTCTCACTGCACTTGCAAGTTCGTAAGTTAAAATACATTTCTAGTGCACTGAAAACATAGGAAAGCCACATTTTCAAACCACTTCCTCTCCATGCCAGCCCACTGCTGTACCTAGAGGATTTCATGGGCTTATTCACACAGCAGCTGCACAGAATTACTCTAACCCATGCCCAGGCTGAAGCAACATGTAAGGGGGTCAGTTTGTCAAACTACCAAGGAACAGCGTTTCTAACAGCTGAACTGGAGATGGCCTGAATCCTTCCCTGCCGGCAGCAAGACTCTGCCTTATTAACTGTTGACTTTGTTCCAGAGCTGCCCAGCAAAACTGCATATTTAAACCTAATCTGCATCAACCAGAGCTATCCGCAAGCACAATAATTTTCTGTACACAGCACTGGAAGTAATGGAAATGTTTCCTTCGTAATCAGAATTATACTTTTCTCTTGAAAGCTAAGCTGCTTTCTGTGATCAGCAGCTGCTTTGTGCTACTAACCATGATTTCTTTTTATACTACACAAAATCAAAACATACTGCTTCTACGTATCTTATTTTAATAGCAATATGCTATAAAGATCAACCTCTGAAACATTTAAGTCCAAGTTTGAGATTCATTTCAAGCGTACCCAATGGCCAAACGGAGGTCTGTGAGACATTTCCAGCTTACCCTTAGGATTTGCATTTGTAAATCCAGCATTATAATCTCTCCCACGTTTGTCCAGTATTCATAACCCATAAAAAGCAGCAGTCAATGGCAGAAGCAGGATGACGCCACTAAAATATCTCCTAAAAGCCCTGCTGAGTTCCTACCAAAGTGAACCAGACTGCAGAACTTTGCTCCTCACTTAGAAGACCACAGTTTTGAAAAGAGGCAATTTCTCATACGTTTTAACTGGTCTTTCTTCCACTTGCAGTCTACCAATTGGGTAAACTGCTTAATTTTAACCTTTTTTATTATGACTACATTTTGCTTGGAATAGTTCCTCTTCCATATATTCAGTTTGGGGAGGTACTTCCAAGCTGAATGATCATGATGTCTTTTGACCGCAATGTATCTTTAAAAAAATCTTCCCTGGAAGAAAAAGAGGAAGAAAATAAGAATAGAGAGAAGCAAAAGATGGAAATGAGATGGCTTTAAAATGGCATGAGAAATAAAAAGATCTGCCAAGTTGGGGACAAAGTTGAAGTTCTCCCTTACCAACATGAACATCCACATAACAGCGTTGGTTTTAATGCAAAGGCTCAGACAAAGCGTGGTAAATCCAACACTCCCCATTACGGTTCCTTCCCCATAAAAGAATATCCTTCCTAAAAGAGATGATCCAGATTGTGGGAAATGCTACACGTTTTTTTTCAATAGATCTTTCTCTTTTCATCATGAAAGCGAGCTCCAGCAGCTCTCCCATGGAATTCACTGTGAAATAAAATTTGCAACCTGGCAGTGGAGTCTGATTAGCAGTATACAATCCTTCCTGAAAGGCCCAGGAGGATTCTATTGTTTTGAGGCTTAATTTTCAATTTGCATCTTTAAAAAGGTATGATTTAATCCAAATTCACTGGTCTGCTCATTTATATTTATCTGTAAGAGACCACATTTTAGTTCCTTTGAAAAGAAACACAGTAAAAAATTTTATGTTCGAAATTACTCTAAGAGCACTACTCATATTTCTTGTTTTATTGCAATCTGCTTGGACAGAGATGTGACTAATTTGTTTTTGAAGGGCCTGATTCCGCAGGCACTCGATAGTCAGTAATCTCTTTGTGTCCTGTATGTAAAGCGGCAAAAGAGGAGGTCAAGTGGCAGAAATCGGTACAGTTTCATTGCAGTCAATGGCTTTAGGCTGATTTACACCAACTGAGGATGAAATCCTGTATGTCAGAATGAAAAAACAGGGAGATATTTTGCCCCATACTAAACAATGACAAGCTGAAAACTAACTGCAACTGGAATAAATTAAAATTTAATGCAAAGCACTCAGTACCTTGCTTCAAACCAAACCAAAAGTTGTGCCTCGCAGCTTACAGTGTCTTGGGAATGTTCAAGCCAGCTCCCTTCAGAAACGGCTCTTGACTGTTGTATCTCTAACAAACAACTTAAAAACTGTAAATGCAACGTTAAGTAGTGCTAAAACCTTCAGGATACACAGTGATTTTGGAAGAGAGCAATTAAATGGTTAGTTATTTTGAACCTGTGTCCTCATTTACACTATTTTCCTTGTACTCCATCTGCCAGATAGCCTTTAAGGCAGACAGGAAAATGCAATACCCATCACAGAAAGCATTATTACACTAACATTTCCAAAAGACCCACAATGCTGACTATCATGAGTCTCATTAAGAAAGTGCAAGTTGCTCCACTATCCTTAAATATATTAGCTCCATGGGCATTGTGTACAGAAACCAGACCGAGCTCTTAAAACAAAGGCAACCAAAAGCAGCATCATGCTGTCGCCCCTGCTGCTCTCACACGTCTGAAGATAAAGTCAGGGTCCTGCTAATGTAAGCCTGGTTCCATCTTGGCTATTTGGTACATTTATTTTTCATAGAAACTACTGAATTTAAACAAAACACGGAAGGGAGGATGGGGGGAGCCTTCACAGTTCTCTCAGCAGGAATGAGAAGTTTCTCTCTTGCTCACGACTACCAGATGGCAAAACTAATTCCATGAGGAAGATGAATTTTAGAGTGGATATTTTTACTACATGCATTCAATAAAGTAAATAAAGAATGTGAAGAAATTTATGTAACTCAAAGGAGATTTTCTCAGTATGCAAAAATTCAGGAATGAATTTAATGGCCTTACCTGAAGAAAGAGGAAATGCTACTAAGGAAAATCTGTTATCCTACACCACGTTCATTTTATTCACCATACCATGAATATCAGGCTGTATCAAGTGTTTGCATCAAAGCTCAAAATACACTAGTAGCACCCCGGGATGAAATCCTTACCTACTGGAAGCAATGGGAATGTGATAACTTTGGTCTAGGCAGGATTACAACATATGGATTTCACGCGCTTACAAAGATGGATGGATGTGATTCCAGACTGATTTCCATTCGGAAGCCTTTCCACCTTACCTTTTTCATTTCCTCTACAACATTCTTTCCAATACCTTCATTGGAAATCCCTCTCTAAAGGCAAAGAAAATTAAAAGGTCAAAGCCTTAAAATGTACAAGTGACATGCACGACTAAAAATTTACTGCTAACTTTGGCACTCCAATAACTGATTACTCCACTTTGAAAGCAGAAAAACAAACAAAACCACAGAGAATTCACCTTGTGGGTATGAGAATCGTTCTTACTAGGGACATCAAAAGTCCTGCAACATTTTTTTCCTTCTTCCAAATTCTGTACCTGAGAGGTTACTGGAAAAGTCTTCCTTTAAAACCAATATACAGAAACCTTTGCGAGGTGCAACACAAAAGCTGGAAAACATGAAATTACTCTGCATCTTAAGTCCTTGAAACGAAAGAACAAATAAAGAACTTCAAAACACAACTGGGAACTCCTTCTGCCAGTCTCACAAACATCTGGAGACTGACTCATGAGTTTTGTTTTGGGTTGGTTTTTTTTTTTTTAATTTTTCTTTTTTTTTTTATTTTGAGGTTGGCACAACTCTGATGTAGTACGTTATGATTTGGCCAAATTAATCCTTTGGAGTATAAGATACTGAAGAGAATAAAACAGATTAGAAAAATACTAATTTTATATATTTCACTGACTTTTCCAGTCAATGTTGTATTTGTGAGACATTCCTCACTGCGACCTTCAAGTAGATCTCTAATGTAATAGCATTAAGTAAGTGAGAATTGAACCAGCAGAGCTGAAGTGTTCAGCAAAACCTATCACCGAGGCTGCTCCATCTGCTTTTACTTATTTAGGAAACAGCAGGTTTCACATATTTGAGATGAAACAAATGAGAAAACATTACAGCAACATAACTTCCTTCAACTGAAAATATCCACTTAACAGATTTTAAAACAGATTTCTAATACATGTAGGAAGGGTTCCCTGATTTTTTTTTAATTGGCTCAGCAAAGTACAAAGATGTTTCATTTCTCACAGGTTTACTTCTGTAACACTTATTTGTTTAACAGTTTTGCAGTGGAAACGGTGCTGCCAGCTCATGCTGCTTCTTCCTACATAATGTTGCTAGAATCTATCCTTTAAAAAAAATAAAAAATAAAAAATACATAGGCCTCGATGGTGGGGGCCTCAAAGTGTTTATATAGGTGCTTAATCTTACCCATAAGCAATGCCAAGGAGCAATTCTTCAGGCTCATCTTGTTCCCTGGCTTCCACAGCACCCTCACACCTCTGATCTATGTGCATCCATCCATATACCACTTGCCCACATCTCTGGCTACACATGAGCTTCACTCCTATCAAATTTTGGGTTCTCCAGCCTGGCACACCCTGCCCACAGCACCCTCCACACCTCCCAGCCCTCTCCCACATGCTGTGGGTTGGGGATGCGTTGCTCCCGCAAAGCCTGCCGTACATCTTCAGCCTCAAAGATGGCACCTTTTTTAGGAAAACCATTCTTGATGCTGTAACGTTATTTCTGCCCTCCAAACCTCTCACAAAACTCTCTTCTACCAATCGTTTTTCCAAACACTACTGCTTCTGCTCTGCTCCATTCAGTTTATGCCTGGGTGGCTTCATCAGCCAAACCACTCAGTCAGTGCGTCTGGGCTTCGAAGGATTCTCTCCAACAGGATGAAATGATGATAAAAGCCAAAGATACCATCAGTTCTGGGCTTCCATAAGATAATCATTCCCTTAGTACCATATATACATATACAATATGTACACACACACATATCTCAATGTAGAGAGCTATGCACCCACTTGAGTTGAACTGGGACTTTGACTTCAACTCAGCATAAACCAAATAGCCAAGTCCCCCACTCAAAGGAATCTCACATATCCATGATATACTGCACACTACGGACTTTCTGAAACACTGCAATCTCTGACTACACCTGCAGTTTTATCTCTTAAATATACTGTATACACTTAAGGCACTAGAGATATAATAAATTAACAGTGAAACGACAAAACTGAAGGAAAAACATAAAGCAGCAGACTTTCCTTCAAGCCACGCCACACCTGACAGCATTATCATTTCCCTGTGCAATCATAATCAAGAATCATCATGTAGTTTTTTTGGAACCATCATAATTACAATTAAGTTTCAAAGAATTACCTCCAAGCCAGGTGCTATATACAGTTTTAATGTCACTGGTCATTTCTGAAATGCTAAGAAGCATAAAATTTTTCTGAAGTTTAATGTGACAGCAACCCACCGTTGTGACAGAGTGTGCTAACTGTGAAAATTAAATAAATTAGCTCAGTCTTCAAAAGACGGCATTGTTAAGGATGCTCAGCAACTGCAATGTTATTGCGTACGTGAGGGGAAAAAGAAAACCTCACTTTTGAAAGTAAAATGGAATTTTCTCATTCTTACTTCTACACAAAAAATTGAGTCAAATAAAAGCAAATCTTTTCTCATTTTCAGGCCGCCAATTTAAAACAGCTTGGTATTTGTCACAATTCTGTAAGCTTTGTGGTCAGTAAGTGAAAGTAGCATAAATCCCTACCATTTTAATTTACAACGGTTGCCTGTCATTTATGCATTTCAAGAAAAATAATTAAAACAATGCATGAAGATCCTCATATTTTCTAAACGTTACCTACTGTAAGTTTCAAATTTTACTTAAAGAGCTAAACCAACAGTTGAGATCACGTAAGCATTACTTAAGCGAAGAGAAGCACTGTACGATGAGGGGAAAATAATCCAAAAATTGTATCCACAAACTCAAATATAAAAATTCCCTTCTTTGTAAAGTAATTTATTTAGTACATTAATAAGAGCGCTGATTACATCACGTTTGTCCATGTTAACATACTTGTAGCAAAAAGATGGTACAGGAAAACAAATCAGAGCCTGAAAAAAAAAAAAAAAAAAACAAAACAAACCAAAATTACAGATGTCTGAACCTGTAGTCTTGCATTCAATTTTAAGCCAGTCTTTCCACTTCAAATACTGGGGCTCTGTCTATCTGAACCTAAGAACTGCCAGGAGTGTCACCACAGCTCCTTAATGCTAGAGCTGACATGAGCAAGATTAATTAAAAAAGGCAAGCAGAAATAATTTGCTTACTTAACACATCAAAACCAATTGAAAAGTTGAGTGTTTAACCCATTATTTCAGAAGTCATCACACATTATGAGGAGTTATTTGTGAAAACAAATTATCATCTGAAAAGTTATGTGGTAGAGTTTTCATTTTACATTATAAATCATAGAATAAGCAGCATAAAACAGTGGTTGGTTTCAACAGGGTTGCAATCTTATATTTTGATCAGATTGAAACAAACACCTCAGTATTTTGCAACGAGCATGCCATCAAATTTGATTTTTCCACAGGAAAATTTACTACTGAATTTAACTGATCTTTTGACCATTTCCACAAAGCTATCTGGTTGTAACATAAGCTCGTAATAAAAGAGCCGGCAGTGAAACCAAACAACTTTCCTACCTTGATAAAAGCCTCAGCTCCCCCATGCTTCAAAGTATAAATTCTCTCTCAATCATTTCCAAGGAAAAATGTTGCCACCAGATAAAACTGCACGGCATACCAGAAGTGACCATCGAGTATGACTGACCTTGACTCAAATGCTGACCCACACTCCAGACTCTACACAGTCAAAATCCGACAAAACAGCAATTTGTTATCCGGCGTTCTACAAAACAATGCAAATTATCGGCAGCACATCCACGGTGCACACGGTCATGGTCAACATCTAATGCTCCTGTTGAGATCAATGAGGACTCCTCCAGCACCAACCACCCCATGGTACTACACATGGGAGCATAAGAGAGGACAGCAGCCTGGACATGCTACTGGGAAGTGGGATGAGCCGCTATATAAAGGCAATAGAACATCATCTGGTTTTGTTTTGTCATTTTTCTGCATAACTTAGTAATTCAAATATGTATTTATCTCCCTCTTGAAACATCTCACTACAGGCTAAAGCTCCTGTTTATTTGCACAGACAGGAGACACATCTCACCACAACTGACATGTATGGAGTTCAAATAAACGCACTAGTAACAAGAAAAAGGCAATTAGTTGATAAATGGAATATTCTGCCTAACTGCTTTAATTGCTAAATACATTCTGCTCAGAGGAGACGGCATCAAATGGATATAATGGGAAAAAATGAACTGTACGTTATTTTTTCTGCCCTGTACAGTGGCAAAGTTCATGATTCTAAAAAAAAACTTCAGCCCCTGTTTCAGTAAACAAAGGGCTGTAAATTGAAGTCCATGTGGCTTCTTTGATGGTATGGATCACTACACTGAATGAAGAGACCTTCAACAATCCTCAATACATGATAAACTAGGTTCTTGTCAAATCTACTTCAAAATATTTGTGTTTCTAAATCAGCACAGGGGTGAAAGGTCCAGCACAGTCTGTCTTTTGCCTAATGACCTTAAAAAAAAATTTAAAAAAAATTAAGAAGAGAACAGGAAAACAAACTCCCAATAGCCATAATGTAATGCAATGCCCTTCTCCAAACTCCCCATCCTCCCTCCTTGTCCATTCTGTCCCATCCATCACCACACGAACAATGAAAGGATAGGAGAAGTAGCTCCATGGCCACACAAACAAAACTAAGAAACAATGAGAGCAACAGCTAGAAATGGCCTTTCTACCTCAAAAATAGAGGAAGATTTAGGGGACTTTTCCAACAGCTGTGTAAGGGAGTGAGCTACAAAATCCATCTGAACCATTAAAGAACAGTCACATAGGCCTGGTCAGTGTCTGCCAAGAAGGAGGTACAGCCTTGCATGCAGATCCCAGCAGAGGCCCACAGTCTCTGCATCACTGAGTTATGGACTCAAAGAAATACCACAGAACTGTCCAAAAACAGAGGAGAAGGTGATACATCCAAGCACTAAAAGTCCCAGCACATCAACTGCCAGAACCTGGTACAGCCACAGAGCATATCTATCAGTAATACTAGAATCAAACTTAGCATTTGTCTCAGTGATGAGATATCTCAGGAAGATTTGTAGTCAAATGTATTAAAAAAAAAGTTTACTTCCAGCAAGGGTCTTCAGTTCAGCAAAATAAAAATAAGGCACATACAAAGCATTACTGCAAACATACAGAAGAAAATCCCTGGTGGAAATACGTCATGGTATTTCCAGTCCATTTTGAGTTTTCACAGGACATAACAGTTCTTACTTTACCACTGAAACATGGTTACAGAAGTCTATCAGCCTGAGAGAGTCACTCATGAAGAGGAGGAATCTTTTTTAATTGAAGTAATAATACTGAAGAGATGCACGACATCTGACCCACGGGCTTGGCTGCACAACTCCAGTATACGGTACAACTCCTATGTATGGCACCTCGTTCAGGACTTTTTCTGATGCAGCCAGCTTGTCCCAAGATACAAAACATGATTAGACAGAACAGTAATAGCTTAAATTTCATAATGAAGCCTAGAGCAAATTGAGTAACAAATCTAGACTACAAATTTAACAGCAGATGCTGCTACTGATGCTAATGCAAAACTATTCGATTTGGTAACAAAAAGGGAAAATACAGGCAAAGGAAAGCCACAAACAGTCCAAAGGCAACTATTTTTGCAAGACAAACGACAGCTTAATTTACTGCCCATGGTGAGTTCTGCAGTGAAACAAACTGCAATCTAATTACTTGCTGCAAAACAAGAGCTTGATTTGATTCTAGGAGAGGTTCTAATTCCCTGTTATTGTTTTGTCACTGTAAACTCAGATTTTGCTACAGGGCCAGTGAGTTTAATTTTCTAATCAATCCCTGATTTACACACACGTCGTGACTGGTGTTCACATGTAATGTGTAAACGGGATGTCCCCAGGCACGACCATTACACAAACAGAATGGGAAGAGGATCTGCCTACCTCATTTCTACACATGTGGATCTTCAGATTTAAAAATAATAATCATGCAAAGCCCTCAACTACTCACATAAGGAGAAAGCAGCACTGAAAACTGAAGAGCCCAGAATAAATAAAGCATCTGGCACAGACAACGCACACCAGTAAATAAGCAAATCTTAGATGCAAGCTGTCTAGAATATCTATAACACCAGGTATCCACAAGTGTGTCCTAGAAAGAAGAGTCATTTTGCATAAGCTACAGAACATCTAGCAACATTTTTGCTAAGAGGGATCTCTTGCACAGGATGTTAAATCGTTTAGTAATGATTCAGTTTACGACTCCTCTGAAATTTATTTGGAAGTCATCAAAGAGGAGCACATCAATTTTGCCACAAGATGCTCTTGCTAGATTGCTCTGTAAGTGTAAGAGATGACATGCAACACTAGCTATATTACTTAAATCATTTTACACAGTTGCCCCATGCACTTTCAGCTTGCGAATCTGAAATACATGCCATCTGAAAGCCTCTAAGATGTATTCTTAGAGAACACTGTAAAGGCAGCAGGAAAGCCTTTGGAAGGTGGCTCAGGATGCTCGAAGGAAAGCCAGGCTCATCCCTGGGCTTGGGCTCTCCTGGCTGGTGCGGAGCTCGGCTGGTGTCTGCACGTTGCACACACCAGGTGAGCGCGGCACGGGCAGCATCAGATCACATCTGCAAGCGTCGCGGGCTCCATGTCCAACACAACCGACGGCCTCTCACAATGAGCGAAGGGAGCTCTATGAATGGGAACTGCAGCAGAGAACTCACCTTGACTGTTTTACTTCGACCAACGGTACAGGACAGTCTCGCGTGTTTAAACAGCAAGGAAAGGTCACACACACATCACCTGCAGGTTGTCACCAAAGGGTTCAAAACATACTCTTTATCTGACCATTTATAAAGTTTTAAAATAACACTCTGCATGAATTTTGAATCACTAAGGATGACAACCACCATGAGAGAGAACTTCTGCCTCAATCCAACACCAAATGCACCAGCAGTGAATTCAACATCTGCCATGCTCAATAAGTTACAACCAGAGGAACACAACTAAACCACGGCTTGGAGATGCAACCTCTCTCTGTGTCTGACATGAATTATTATTTTCTCTCCTCCTCAGTCAAGCTCCAGCAGCGATAAGGCATAAAAGCAAGAGCAGCTTTAGACACAGAAAGCCCGAATGAGAAGGTACACAATAGCAAAAGAATCTAAAAGCCCATGAGCTCACAAGCAAGATTCAGTGAAATCCTGTTAAGAAAAATCACAATGGCACAACAAAATTTCATTTAAGCTGTACTTGAAAGAATGACAGCAGAGCTCAGAAACCTGAACAGTTCAGGTTTTGTGCTGGGTAAACCAGTGGAACTTGGCATTTTTTCTCAGAAGCATTCTTCTCGCCTGTTCCCCCACACACATGTAATCTTTTGTCAGAACATAAAAAGTTATGTCTGTATCACTCATGTATTAAAAAAAAAAAATTCTAGCACTCTTGTTGAGGTCACAAATGATGATAAATATGAATTAAATGAACATGCCCCAGCTTATTAAATTAACTGATAAAGAGATTTTTCCTATGGAGATTCTGTGGGAAACTACAAGCAAAATAAACGGTAGGCATCATCACCTCATGATGTCAGCAAGCGTTGTGGAGATTTTCTTATAACATTGTTTTTATTAATGCTTTCAATAGAATAAAACCAGCTAGTTTTGGACAACAAAAGCTCCATTTTGATAGCAGTAACAGCACTAATTCTACATTTCTTCTCTGACCCTATGCCTGGAGATGTGCTCCTGGCAAACAATCAGATCACGGTAAGCAGGGAGACACAGTAAAATGATAGCTGGGTAATCGGCTGCGCCCCGTACGGCTGACATTTCAGAAGGACGGTCTGTTGAAGTCACTCTCTCCCTTCGCCTTTCTGAAAGGAACATGAAATAGGGAGTTTCTGGTGAATACAGAGACAGTCCGAGATTCTTTGAAAATGTCAAATTTAACAGCATGAGGAAATGTCTTTTGAATCAGAAGATGAGAACTCAGGGGAGTTAAATTAACAACATAGCACAACATTTTACCAAGTAATAGCACTATATTTTTTCTTTTATGGAGCACTGCTCGGGGCAATATTTAATCTCTTGAATTTAATGAACTTTTAAAACTACTCAATAAATACTCAAGGCCATGACAAGTACAATCATAAGATAAATTTAGCCCTACTCCAGCAGACTATATCACTTTTTGTTATTAAAAAATGTTAATTTTAATATACTAGGGGACTTCATTTCTATAAAATAAGGTGTCAGGGTTTCTGAATTCGTATCACAATGGTTAGTTTTCATTAAAGATGTTAAGTACGTTGTCATTTTTAATAAAAATACATGGTGAGCCCTTCTTTCAGGCTAATAATAGAACTTTGGATAAATAGTGCTATCTATAAAATGTTCCAGCTCTCAGCAAGGCTTCCTTAGTCACTATGGAGGTCAAGATTTCAAGAAATTACTTAATGAATTGAACTGACACGGCTAAAGAATTTGTGATGAACCTCAAAGTTGAGACCTAGCTAATTATTGGATGTTATGTATTATGCATATAAAACTATACAGCCAGAATAAACAAATAGGTGCTACATGTATGGGAATACTAAAATAAAAAAAGACACTAAAAAATGCATATAATTTACATTTCAAATGTGAACAAATCCAAAAACTGAACTGGATCAGCATTCCTGCAAAATCCTGGCACATGTATTCTGAATGCACTGATTTATTTCATAGCTCTGGATGAAGAGTCCAGGAGATGGGCACAGTCATCATGACAGTGAAGGCAAGAGGAATCTGCCACTGTCTTCAACGGGACCACATCCCTCTTCTGTCGACATTTATGCTAACAGAGCCACTCTCACAGTAATATCACTCACAAATAATACCTGTAAGTTGTTATTCCTGTTAGCGTGCACCCAAAATAAATATATTAAAAACATAAAAATTGTAACATCAATTATTCAAAAGTAGGAGGCACTAAAACTGAGGTTATGAATGTATGCTGTCAATTATCTCCGATTTCAAAGCATTTTTAGTTAGCCTTACAAAGAGTGTCTGCCTGTAGTTGCTCAAGAGTAGCTCACAATTCTCTGTCTACACTATATCCTGGTATCAAGATGGCATATCAGAAAAAAAAAAACAGAATCAAAGCATCCGGAGGCTTTGGTCAGTGGCACAAGAATATGAAAGAAACAGAATCCAACGCAGACAGATCATCACACTGCCACACACACATCTCCCCTGTTTAAGACAGTACATCCAAGGACACTGTCCATGTGGCCTTCATACATAAATACATTGCTCCATAAATGCCTTCAAAATTGGCTACAGATTCATATATACACTGAGTTACCAGACATGAAGAACTAAGTAGTCTTCCCATTTATTTTTCATTACCTCCCTGAAAAAAAAAAAATGGAGAAAATCAACTGCTGCAATTCTTTCTGAATACATTTCTAAAAATCTGTATATTGATTTAACCTCTTTCATGCCACATTTCTTTCAATTCCCAGAAGCGTGCCTTAGTAAAACAGCCCTATTAGCTTCAAATAGCAGCCAGGGTGCAAGGATTCTGCTCACGAGAAGTATCTAGCTCCACAAACACCAAATAATGTTCTGCTCGCTTTAGCTTCACATGTATAAGAAACCATTGTATTTCATCTTTCCCTAAAAATCAAACTTCCTAGGCTCACTTCAAAAAAGAAAAAAATGTTTAAAGCCAGCATGATTTTTTTCTTATATAAAACATCTGCATGACATTTAACTACAGAAACACACTGCCTTGCATTCACAAAGTTACATACGGCGTCTCTCAAGCCGTACAGATAATTTGCACTGAAAGCATCCATGAAAAGGGTTACAGAGAACTCATTTCGCTGCTTCCTAGTTTTTTTTTCCTCAGTCTGATAAAAAGGTTTAACCATTTTTATGGGACACAGGAGGTTGTCATTCTGGTCCACTACAGGGAGTGACAGAAGTGCCGTGCCTAATCAGTCACCACCAAAAACTGTTATTATTCCCAGCAGCGCTCTGTCAACAAGCCAGTGGGGCCACGCGCCTGCACCTGGGCCTTCTTCATCAGCTGCTGTTGTCAGATTTAATGTGTTCCGCAGGTACCAAAGCAAAGCACTTACGCTTTCCATTTTCCCTTTAATAAACCTTCTCTGCGCCTTCTCCCCCTTTAAATGTTGGTTCTCGTCTGCTTGTGTGAGCGGCTCCACCAGAAACACTTCCCTTGCAAATTGCCGAGACTGGTCAAGGTACGGCACACATCTCTACAGCTCTTCTGGGATGTTCACCTTTCTGTCAGGTAATACACAGCCCAACCAGTTTATAAGATATAAAACCACACAGATTTAAAATGACACTTTACTGACATGAACCTAGCTGAACACTCAACCCATCTCCTGGATGATCTCAAATCAGGAGAGCCGCTTGCTTACCGTTCTCCCTCATCCATACCTGCTTTGGCAAGAGGAGGTGGATCAAACTCAGTATCACCAATGCGAGTGCTTCAGCAGGAGTGCTCCTCAAGGGCTTTAAAATAGGTTTTGGCCAACAGCTTCTTAAAGGATGTTGATTGAAGCTGCATGTGAGACAGGATGGGGTATGAGGTGCCTTCAGCTCCTACGCTGCCCAGTCTACACTATGGGTGTCCCAATCACAGCTCTTCCAGAAACCCAACTGCGAGTGGGGCTCCCCAACTTCTACCTGTTCCAGGAGGGACCACAGAGGACCTCACACCCATCAGTTCTCCCCCTTCACCACACCATTTTTCAGGGGCAGATGCATGAAGAAGCATTCAGACTGGAGCCACTACAGCTGCACAGACTAGGCTTGTCCTCCTCAGGGAAAGAAAGGCACAAATTAGACATTTAATGAATTAGGCACAATTGCAGAGATGGTTTAGTCTTGCCTTTCTTCTGCACTCACACTCTTCAATTAGATCACTGGTGTTAAGGAAACCAGGATCAGTCCCTGGAATGTAACAGCTGGACAAAATCAGACAATTAAAATTACAGGAAAAACTTAGGTTTCCCTCTGAATAAGGAGAGTAAAGAACTCTCAAAGACTGTGATCTCATATACTCATGGAATTTAGTAAAAAGTTCGTGGGGAGAGGAAAATTACCAGAAGTCAGGATTTTTTCAGCTCTCCACAATTCCTGGATCTCAGAATTTATCATAAGACCTCCTCTTCTAATTAACCTCTCTGTTATTTCCAGTGGATAGACAATTCCAATGTTTATACAGGGTCTTTAATACCATTCTTTATAATGAATTGTTCTTATAAGCATCTCTACAGAATGAGCTTGCCTTCAGCTCAGCTACTCCAGGCAGTCACTATACACATTGCTACCACCAGACACAAGCAGGTACACCTCATGGTCAGTGTTACCGGTCACATTCTGCCACCCTTGCCATCAGCACTAGGAAATATGAGCAAAAGCAGTTAAAAAATGGTTCTTACAGATAACTAGTTAAATCATATGTTTTCTTCTGATGTCTGGAATTGTCTTCCTAGTTTTGTGAAGACATTTTAGCGCTGGAAAAGAGAAATAGGTTGGTTTCTCCAAAGCCACGGGACCGAGAGTCTTTGACCCAGTCTATTCCCTCTTCTCCAGCCTCATTACTCAGTGGACAGAGCTGCAGATACAAAAGCTTAAACACTAAATACATTTACTGTATTAGCCATAATGCACTAGCCATTTCACATATAGCTGAAGAGATGCACTTTCAAACTTGCCAATTATCTTTGCTGAACATAACGCTACCCAAAATAATTGTGTACATTCAGTGCACAGGATTTTCCTAAGGATTTTCTTCTCTTTAATTACATGAGGAAGGCTGCTGATTGTAGCCGATGATACAGCTTTGTCAAAACGGAGCCAGGGCCATCAAAAGTAAAGCACAAAAGGCAAGACGACCTTTCTGCTGGATATGTAGGAACAGACCAAAGTGAAACAAATTAGACTGAAAAGGAGACTAAAAAAAGGAACCCGCTATTATTACAGACATGCAACTATATAGAAAATTTACACAGGGAAACTGTACTTGCAATTTCCCTTCAAACACAGACGCAATCAACCAGATAACACCTCCAGCATTTTGCATCTCCTCAATTGAGCTAAACAAATCTCTGTTTGTGGACTGCAAGGTTGACTCTTCGGGACATTCATCACTGAGGAAAAAAAAAAACCAGCTTCATCTAGATTTGATCAGTCAGGCCCAACCTACATGCTGGCTCACACCTGAGCCACTTTAAAGAGTGGTTGTGAACAAAAATCTGTTTGTACCACGTAAAATCCATTTCTTCCAATTTCAAATGGAGGTCTCCAGTCTCACAGGAGTAATGGGACACAACCACTGACATTATAATTCAATAAAGGGAAAAGAAATCATATCTGTCAGTCCATCTCTAGATCACAGGGCCTCCCTTCTTGTTCTTCCTAGCCGACCTCTGCAACAAAGCTGTCAGCTTGGAAGAGCTTAATATCTTGAGAAGATAACCCCTTTAAATTTCTTCCCTGGCTCACTGACATTCTGTCAGCTAGGAGAAAACCTGGCCCAGATTTGGGATCGCTGGGAATTCTCTCAGCTTGCTCAGTAGCATGCCGATGTGTGCGTCTTGCCCAGGGAGTTCACCTCCCTGAAGTCCAAGAACTTCACTAATGCCTTCATAGCACACTGCCTATAAATTAGGATAAATCTGTGGGCAGAAGAGGTTTAGTTCTATTTGGTCTTTTAAATGCATAAGTAACATAACGTTAGAATACAAATACACGGATCTCAGCCCACCTACCCCACTCTGTCCCCAAACTTCATTGACGTAATGACGAGGACAGAAATTCCACTGTTCTTTCCCAGTTGGAGGAATCTGGGACTCCTCGACCAAAACAGGAGACTCCACCACAGAGATGGACCTGATTTCATCCTGACTGTGCTGGGCACCACCTGCACCCTCATACACGCTCAGAAGTTAGACTTCAACTAGGGACCCTCTCACTCCCCCTTACCGTAACGTAGTAGTGAGTGATGTGGCGTTTCTTGGCATGGACACGTAAAAAAAAGTATAAGGCATTTATACAAGGGTGGTGGTAACCACTGGAGATCATTGGTCATCAGACAAAAACAGTATTTGCTTCTTGCATAGCTATCAAATATGATGCCACACATTCAACGCACGCATTCCGGTGATGTTCGTTTTGCTTTCTAATGACGTGAAACAATAACTGAAGAAAAATATTCATTATTCTTCTATTGTTATAATACACAAGTATTATCTCAAGTTAAGCAATTCATCTAAAGCTAAAAGCCAGCACTGCTAATTCTAAATACTGTAAGAGAACTCAGGATTTTGGGTAATTAACATTTGGACAGTCAATCCAGCTACCAACCAAGATGCTGCTTTGCTTTTCGTTTCCTGATTTTGCTGGATTTTTTAAGAAGTAAGTCTTTGCCATCAAAATCATTCACAGCCTTCAGACTACAATCAGTCTTTCATTATTTGAAGCCCATTTAACCAAATTTTCCACAATCATTTTTCAGTAAAATACAGCTTTTAACATTTTTCCCCCCCCTCAGCTGAACAATTTCCAATCACCTTTTACACGGTTGCAATTTCAAACACTGAGTGGATGATAAAGAACCAGGAGTGAAAAAAACTCCAGGGAAGAATGTGACAATCAATTGAAAAGACGTTATTTATTAAACCATATTAAGTGAACATATATAATTTGCAAGTTCAGGCGTAACAGCTGACATCTGCCCTTTGCTATGTTAACAGTGAGGTGCGAAACCCGTATCAGCCACCCTAATATTGGCACTTTCCAATTAGCACGTTTTTAAAAATGCATCTATTGGGCAAACCCAATCAGATTTATTGTAGGAGTGGAAGAATTTTAATTTAAATTGCTTGCTGTTGGTGCCATGGAGTATTACTGCCTGTCTTTGCTGTGCACAAAAAACAATGTGAGGGATAACTGGAGAAGTTAGCAGGGGCTGCAGTGTGTACACATTTTTTTACCTTAAAATTCAATGTATTTCAAACAAAGTACAGGGAAGCACCACACATTTTATGGATGTAAGGGCACTCGAGTAACATGATTACCAGCCTCTGACATTAGGCTTCACATATAGAGATGCCTACATTATTACATCTCTGTCAAGAATATACAGCATTATAAACTTCAGCAAAAGAGTGGGATGAAGCAGAGACAACAATGATTAATGTTTGAACAGCGTCCACCCAACCATTGAGGCAGTGATAAAGGTATTAATTTGGCTGCAAACATTAAAATATGTACAGTAAGATGGATTTTTGAACAGTGCAGTGTGGCATAACCTTAATACAGTACATTAAAATCATTCATTACAATGAATAAATAGCTTAATGAGATTTGAAACATCTAGCACTCGGTGTAACTGGGTGATGAAGTGAAGCCTGATACCGGCATCACTGAACATAAATTATGCAAAGGTAATACTTTTCATGTCATCTATTCACTGGCATTGTTGCTTTTGTTAAATATTCAAAAGTGTACATCTTTCTAGGACAATATCAAATTAGTCTGTAGGAGAGTTTACAACAAATTCACCTACCATTGCCTGATTTGCATAAAAGTAAATAAAATTAAAATATGCACACATAGTGTGATTTCCTTTCACTGATTTATTTTTGTGAGGAAGAGAAATACATCTTATCAGAGGTTTAATGCCTTTTTTGGGTTTTTTTTTGGTTTGGTTTTTTTTTTGTTGGTGGTGGTTTTTTTTTTTTGTTTTGGGGGTTTTTTTTTAGTGTATTACTTCCAAAAGTTGAGTTGTGACATCAAACACAGTATTCTAAGTTAAACAGCAGGAGTATGTAAAATACCACGTTAAACTGCAGGGGTGTAAGATGAACTGCTGGAGCACTCCCCCCACCCCCATTAACTTAAACAACTTATTAACAAACCAAGCCATTTTATTTAAATTACACACCTAACCATGTAGTTAGTTAAGTAAAACCACTTAAAGCACATTTTTCTTCCCATTTTAAGCTGTGATGTTGGAGCCGTTACATGCTAAAGCAGAAAGAAAAGCAATTACTCTAACAATGACTTTTTAAAAAGGCTGGTACACAAGTTCTGTGCAGCACAGACAGGGCTGTGGATTTTGTTTAATGATCACTTATTTCTTTGCTGTGTACAGACACAGCTCTGAGTTCTGGATTAATTTCAATAAATACAGAAATCTTTATTCTAACTGTTCCAAAGCACTTGTTATTTACATTTGGAAGTGCAGGATTACTCATGCATGGCTGCCTGTCAATTAATCCAATATCACCCTGTGGATTTTCCCATTTGTAATTGGAAAATAGAGCTTTTCTGGTTCTCTGCAGAAACAGCAGCCATTTAACTACAGGTGGTACTTGCAGTGGCAATGCACACATTCATCCGGTGTTTATATATAAAATAAAATACCTGTTTCCTCCAGAGATAGTAAAAGCATTTTTGGAGGTTATTTTCCTGCCTCTGGTATTAAACTGAACTTTTGTAAATGACAGAAGTTAGAACAGCAGTAACGGGTGAAAGAAATTAACAATCTTAACAGCATCAGCGCAATTTCTTGAAATAGAGCAAAACACACTCGAGAATATTAAAAAGGGATTTCAGGATTACTTTGCAGTTTTATCAAGGATGCAGTATTTTACTTTGTCATTTACATGCTCCTGTACCCCTTTCTCTTAAAAGCACTCAATCATTCCCTCAATTTGGAAAAAATAAAATGTTTGGGAAAGCGCTTAAGGGACTGATCACCACCCCGCGCTTGCTGTTGATAGCCTGTTACCCAAACAGGGTATTTATTACGGTGTTTGGGATTCCTGGAAGGTCACTGGCCCCTCAGGGCCCTGGGCCATGACTTCCAGCAGTGCAGACAGGAATCCAGTCTCCGGCTCTCCAGTTTCCACCCTGAAATGACCCCACAGGCATCATCTCCTTCCCTGGGGTGCGAGTGTGGCCTCTCCGCGGGAGCCGAACGACGGCCAGCAACTGGGAGCGGAGTCACCCCGGGACGATAAACAGTGATATTGGTGAACACAGCCTGGAAAGAAACTGCTCAACTGCAATGTATCCTTAAATACAAGCTTACCTTCATATCAATGCACATTGGTAGCAACTCTCTTTTCCCCAGAGGACCAAATCCTGCCTCAGTGCCTGAGAAAACAGATTGGACTTTTGGCTAAACCCGAAAAAAAGCCACATTTTGCACTCCCAGCCCCAATAAGTGTACTTCAGTGGCTTTCCTGCTAAGCCATTACCAATAGTGCACGCAAACTGCTGATCCCTTCTGCCTGCTCCCCACAAGTACCGGAAGCAGAGGGGAAGTGGCCCAAATGAGCGCTCGGCCAGGACGCCCGACGGAAGATGGTGACACTGGGATCGGCCGACACACACACAGCCAGGCCACATGAAATCAAACAGAAAAGCTGATGGATTACTTTGAACACTGGCTCACAGAACTCCTACACAGTCAATGCAAAAACAAACAAATAAAAAAAAAGAGATAAAATAAAGATTAACCAAGCACACATTCCCTACAGCGTCCCTGAAAACATGGTATTTTACCAAGTTCAAATTCCAGCAAGTTTTACCGTATGGCACCTATTCATCAGCTATGAAGTGACATGAAAAAAAAGTTATCAGCGTGCCCTTCTTGCTCCCCATGCTTACTCTCCCAAGTCTCTCAGATACGTACGGTATTTATACACAATTATTTCATAGAACGGTTTGGGTTGGAAGGGACCATAAAGATCTAGTTCCAACCCTCCTTTACATCCCTTAAGTTACTTCCTAGAAAGGATTCATACAAACATTTTAATCACTGGATATTTCTACAGAGACCTTCAATTTTACCGGATGCCATTACATTGTCCGGTCACAGTGCTACAATGGTCACGGTACAAGTCATTGTCCCAGTTTGAAGGGTTTGTACTCCAAAGGATGCTGTAGGGCAGCACATTGACTCTCAGGATACCAAGAGGTCCAGAGAGGAGCCAATGCCTCTGTTCTCATCCAAGGAACTGAACCGAGCCGTCAAGCATCCCAGGTTCATTATGAGAGGGCAGAAAAGGAAAACAAGCAAATCCAGACTTGGGTGCCATCAGGGACTCTGTCAAAGTCCCATTTCCAGACTCCACAGAAAACACAACAGCTCTGACAGGGTAACCTTACCAGAGAGCAGTTGTTGACCAGCAGCAGGTGGGGGAGCACTTACTTTGAAAGCACACACAGCAGTACATGTTGTGTGCTCCAATAAGCCAAATACAATCTAATGTACAAATTCAAATGAAGAAAAAAAAAGAAAACTCAGAAAATGTGACTTAGCACCAGAAATTTCATTCCAAAAAGTAATTTTGGGGGAGATAAAACCACAGAGCTCAACTCTGCTGCAGTATAAAAGCAAACACCTTCATTCAAAGGCAGAACTCACAGTGGAAGAGTCACCTCAACCACCACAATAGCATTAACACCGCCTAATTACTCATCAAATGCAAAAGTGAAGCTTGCTGACCCTGTCAAACATCTTTTTTTTCTCAGTACTTACTCTGTCCATATCTCTGCAACACATGGCAAAACACAAAGGTTGTACAGCAGCTGTCGCAACAGGGGCCGCAGACTCATGTTTGCCGAATACATCCCAGCCCGATTACACGCTTCAGCAGCTATCGCGTTTCAAAATTCAATAGAAATTAATTCCTTAACAATGAGGGCAATTAAAAGGTTTGCATACAATAAAGTAAGAATACCTGCTGACACACCAACATGTTTTTTCCAGCAATGCCAACAGAGCCATAAACAAAGCTGAAATTCAATGATATTAAAAGACAGACATTAAAATTCCATGCCCCGATTACGGGACCGTTAAGATGGTTAATTAAACAGTTATTAGTAGAATACAGTATTAACTCCAGCACAGCTTGCTGTACAGTAAGTTACCTGTAGTGACTAAATTTTGTCCCCTAATTAAAGGGCTTAATCTGAAGTATGAATGCAAGCTTTCATTGTATTTGTGGCAAAACATCATGGTTAAAAGCTCAAAACAATCAATGCAAATTAGCAGTTCTGGAGCTTATTTGTAGTCTTGTTTTCACCATTCAATACTAGTTGCTTCAACCGTCAACCATGTTTGAAATCTGAGAAAAAAAATATAGAACTAGAGAAAGCTAAAAGGAGAGTCAGGAGGAGAAAGAAAGAAAAAAAAAAAAAAAAAAAAAAAAA
>JAAGAY010144747.1:44754-78641 GCA_011801015.1 Ardeotis arabs | reverse complement strand
TTTTTTTTTTCAGTGACAGAAATCCCTTGTGCCCTAATCACAGACATAATCAAAAGCCTTATTTAAAACAAATCAGCTGTGCCTGTATTATTGTAACCACTCCAGCTAACGTACAGGCAATCACGATACCTGTATCTAAGTAAAGAGCACACAGCAATCCCCACAAAAGCAATATATTTTCCCTTCCTTGAGAACCACCCCAAACTCCTAAGCATCCACACTGAACATCTTTTGGTTTTGTTGTATCTTCTCAGTAGCTTCCTCAGACCCCTGAAGAAAGCTCCCACGGTAATATGACAAAAATAAAAGTACTATGACAAAGCGCCATTCCTTATCCCAACAGCTGGCTTTAACTAATTTTCAGTTATAGAACAAGCCAGTGCAGGTGTGGAACGTTTGCAGGAAACTTGGTGGTGAGCAGATAAATGAGAATCCCAGCTTCCTGCAGCTAACAATCACGCGGAACAGCGTACGCGCCGGCTGCCACCGCTACCGTCAAAACAGAAACAGCAGGGCGTCATCAGAATTCAGGTGGCGTACGCATGGTGGCTTTCCTTTCCATAATCATTTTATTAAGCAGTTTTCAAGACACCTAAGCTGCTGCTTTAACAGCCCACAGACTGTATTGTCTTCGGCCACGCATTCTAGCATTAAATCACATCGTCTGTCAGAGCCATGTCAGATTCAACTTGTTATTTGGGGGGAAATAGTCACATTGAGGTTTTTCCTCAAGAACAGAGTAAGCAAATTGTGTTGCCTTTGCTGAGCTCGGGCAGGTTACTGAGTGGCTTGTCACGTCTGACCCGCAGTCTTGACGCCACCACCGCTCAACTTGTCTTTTACCTTTTAGCAGAGCTAAACCACAAGTCAATAACGATATTACAGCAGAGGAAGAGAACTCCAGCGGTCACAAGTGAGAAATTCTCCGAGTCAAAGATCCCTCTGGGAAGCTTCATGAAGTATGGAGCATAAAATTCCTAAGCGTTTTCATAAATAGTTCTTCAAGTTATGTAAGAAATTAGACCTCTAACATTGACCTTGTTGCTAAGTGTCATACACTCTGAATATGCAAAGATGTAAATTGCAGTCTGGCTCGGAAAAATTATCAGTCAAAGAACGCAAAAACAGCGTCTAGCAATTTCAGTATCTAATTTGGAAAAGACAATACAGTGATCCACAGAACTGTTTGGAATGTCATTTCGTTCTCACATACAGAAGAGAAAAACTCTCTGAATCTAGGCTAAACAGGCAAATGCAGATTTCACTTGCCAAAGATGACTACAATTAAAGAGGCAATCTTTTCTCAGAAGCCAACTTCAAATTTACACTCTCTTTAATTTGGTTAAGTTCAAAATTGAAGCAGATTTTTCCACTCACTAGTACCAACATGTGCTTCAAAAATGTCTAATCAGGAGAAGTTCTGCATCAGGGACAGATGCCAGCTCTATGTGCCAACTGGCCTGTCTCTGCTAGCCACCTGGCCCCATGATCTGCCGAGTCCTCTCTCCTCACCATTATCATCAGGTACACCCCGAGATACATGATCCTTTTTTCACTAGGTCTTCCTCTATCAACGCACACATCACAAATAATTAGGCTTGCAAGTTCTCATGCTCAAACTTGTGGCCTTTTTCAGTTTGAATGAAACACCAAATTTCAAAACCCCTTTTGTGACTAACTCTAAGATCTCAGGGAATGCTGAATACCTCAGTAAACAGGACTTTTCCCTAACAATTTTTAAGAAAAATGAAAAATTTGAAGAAACAAAGTGGATAGGAATGACAGAATCCTCTGAATAATGAGCTGATTGTCAGCTGACAGCAATCGTTATTCTATTCCAGGAAAACTCCTTTACAGTTTAAATACTGTGACACCTCTCTGCCTGCAAAAGACATTCCACACCTGCTTTTTCTGTCCATTTAATTCATCACCTTCATTTATTTTTTCACTGAAACACGGTGACAACTAATGAAGTGCAACATCACAATGAAGGAATGGGCAGGACGAAAAGTCTACCTCAATATTCCCTTACAGACAAAGATCTCTTTAGGTGATCAAATTCTGTGAAAAATCGAGAGAGAACTCCACATAAATTAAAAAGTGCAATGTCATTACAGGACTAGAGGGCAGCCTCGAGAGAAGATTCAGCTGCTGGTAAAATCATAGCACTGCTATGACAAGACCTAACACTGAACTTCATAGTTTCCATATTTTGCATGGCAGAACCTATATATGAAGTGCCAAAAATATTATTTTTAACATGCGTTACAACCAAAATGTCTTCTCAAGTCAGGGAAACACTTTCATTTTTGTTGAAGAACTAAAAGACAAACACTTGTTCATGCACTGAGAGAACAAGGCACACAGGAGGTCTGGGGATAACACACCAGCATACACATTAAATTCTGGGCAATCCCCTTAGCAGCATATTTTCCTCACTACTAGTAACACAAGTAGAGCTGGAAACACCAGCACAAACAAAGCTTGGCTTTCCCATGGTTAATGGTGAGCTTAGGTAAGAGTTTCCCGCAGTTGAGGCCATTATAAGGTTTTGCCTGCCGCATAGATGCTCCGGTGTCGAATAAGGTATAAAGACACATCGCAGATTTTTCCCTTTGGTAGAAGATCCTTCCTCTTATGACCACCTATAATCTTTGAAGGAACTTTATGATCTTTGACACTTATACTTCTTGCCAGCAAAATCTGGAATGGGGTAGTGGAGTTGGCCAACTGGTTAAAAACTTACTGAGAAGTCAACACAGGAGACAGAAGAGGGGCATTCCAGCTTTGCTGCCTTAAAACAGGCTGAAAAGCTCTTGGCACAACACTGCTTTCTTAGAACTGCCAGAATACAAAGAAAAGAAAACTTAAATTATTTATTTTACAGAATATTTCTAGGCTAGACAATGAATATGAGCTTTAAAATAATTTCCTTTTGATGCTCAGTGTTGACCGATCCCATTGGTGTATGAATTCCCTCCCCCAAGACATACCTTCACCTAAGCTGCCTTAGCCTAGGCAACATGGCAGGAGCGGAGCTGAATCCATTTGACCTTTTATTTTTAATTAAATTTCCCTTATTTCTGCCATTCTTTCTTCTCGACAGGATATAGACAAACCCATTTTTCTCTGCTGGTTATTTTCTAAGTCTGACTAGATGTCTCAAAAAAAACCCACACAAGCTGGTTTCGTTCTTGGAGCAGGGGTGGGACAGCAGCATGCTGTTTACTTGGCATTTGTAATGCAAAAAAAAAAAAAAAAAAAAAAAAAAAAAACAAACATAAAAACAACCTGAAGAATAGATGTGTCCACTTCATTTACAAGCACAAATGCTTAAATTGCACCCACAGCCCAGCCATACGTACCTGGACGTTTTTCACAAACTCAATTAAATGCTCCAGTGCTTTTCAGTATTTTCCTGCTTGTCAATATAACGAGATGCATGCATACAGAACCTCTGCCTTTCAATCAGCCTTTTTATCTAGTCCTATTACTGCAGTGATAGTGCTGCGTTCTGCGACATCACGACGCAGGGCTGCATAAACGGCCATGGTGAGCCAGACTGCACATTCCAATATTCTAGATAAAGTCTGGTTTAGATTTGAATCTTACATGTTTTCTCCTAGTCCATAACAGGGGAAGTTCCCTTTGGAGGCTTTTAATCTTTAAGATTTTTCCAAGAGGCTAATAATGTATGAAAATTATAAAATCTCCAATCCAAAATTTAGTTTGGACTAAGCAACGTGTTAATATTTTTCATTCCTTAACAGAACTAGTTCAACTAATTCCAAGTCAGTCTTCAGGTCTCTCAGATTTCCCCCTCTATTTTTCTTTGCTAAAAGAAATAATCCTGAAAGATCTCTTATGACAGAATTTTTTTTTCCTCCTTTTGTTCTTTTTTTTTTAAAAAATTCTGAATTATTAAGTTTCTGCTACGGGCCCCGTTTTATGCTTCATTCAAATAAAGCTACTGGCACATTGCACAAAAGCCCCTTTTTCAGAAATGAGAAATCTAAACCGGAAAGGAGCTAGGTCTGTACTATGAGATTATTAAAGAAACATTTGTCTTTAAACCACCTCAATTCCCAGTTCGCTGCTGTACTGTAACACTAGGCTCATTGCCTTCTCTCTGCCTCCAGCGCAATAGGTTGTGCGAGTACCAAGGGGACTGAAGTAAATTCTTTGTTATGTCTACACAAAGTAGTAAATGAAGCATGCAGCTCAAACCTCTCCTGCAGTGGCCAGATCCTCAGTGCTTTTCCTTTCGGAGTGGGAGATTTAATGCTATTTTCTTTCCCATATGCTTCATCTTTCAGCTTGAGCATAAAAAGGAAAGGAAGAAAATCTAAAGGCTTCGTTTTGCACTAACTGCTCCCCTCAGATTCCAAGGCATGTCTTGATGAAAGCTTGGTTGTGATGGAGCAAAATCAAAAGAGGAAGAAATTTCACCCCGTGAGATGATACTTAAAAGGAGGGGGGAAAAAAGGCCTCGGAAAAAAAAGTTCTTCATTGAGTAATTAGCCATAATCTTAGATAAGACAACAGATCAAACAAGTCCTCTTAAAAGAGTTGCTGTGAGAGAGAGAGAGAGAGAGGCTTTCTGTGAGAGTTTATAAATAATGCTAAAAAAATTAAAAGCAGAAACACTGGCTAACTTTTCCATCAAAATTAAAACAAATCACGCAGTTGTGTCTCTGCTCCATTTCAGGGTGTGAAATGGGTCTGGGAGAACTCCAGAGGGAAAAAGCTCCCTCCCCAAACACAGAGAGCAAGGAGGCTGGCAAGGAGGTTTCTGTTTCACAAGGACTTCTCACTATTTTCTCTGGGGCCACATGGCCAAGACGGACCTTTGTGTGCCTGCAATCCCGCTGCCCTAAGACTGGGCCCACCTTACAGCCCAGTCTATGTCCACGAGTGCCAGCTGTGAACAACCAGGGTGGTGGGCTCCCATGGACACCTGTGTCTATCAACTCTAAACAAACTCTGGAAAAACAGCTGGACAGGCTGGTTTCTGAACTTGCTGGCCTAAATAAAGCCTTAAGAAAAACCACATCCTAAATTTGCCATCCTCAGTTTAGCCACATCCCTCCTTGGACACATCCATATTACATCTCAGTAACTTCCCAATCCCAGAATAGTCCCTCTCAATTCATGAGCTAACGCTCACCAACTTGCCAGATGCTTTACCTCAGATGACAAATTTTGTTTTAGATATGTGATGAAGACTCAAATCAGAAACCAACTATAAATATTTTAATGAGAGACTTCTTGTCACGTTGTGAAAACCTAATTAAAAGGCTCGTTACAAGTGAGAGTAAGCACCGTCTAAATAAAGCTGGTGTCTTCTTGCCCAGTCCTTGTTACAAACCCAAGCTAGAGAATCCACCCCTGCGCCCAGCCCACACGCAGCTCGCTGTCCTCTCGCAAAGGCTGGGCTGGGGATTCTGACGGGCCCGTGCACAGTGACAAATAAACCAAAATCAGCTCAGTGTGGCCTTTTTTCCCCCCCACCAAACTATCTGTGCTTTCAAGCCAAATATACTGCAGATCATTCTAACCCTTTGCAGCCTTTTTGTGCTGTCACTTTATTTGTTTTATTATCTAAAAAAAAACAAAGAAATATACATACACTCACTTAGATGGCAGTTTGTTTCTTCCTAAAATAAACATTTCTAAAAAGATACTTTCCTCAAGCAATGAAAACAAAACATGAAACAAAAACCTGCCACTGTAATTTGTTTGTTGCTTTTTTTATAGAACAGACTTTTAAATCCTAACTTCAAAAAGACTACAAGCAAAACGTTTATGTTTGAGTTTAATTGCACGCCTGACCTCCTTTATAAAGGCTTTGCCCCTTCCAGGCAGGGTACTATCAAGTTTCCAGAGGTGCTTTAGAGTTCAGGGCCAGGAGTCACTGCCCGACCTTCTGTGCCTCTGTTCAGACTCATTCACCAGCCATCACATCCCTGCGTGCCCTCCTCTCATACAGAACTGCCGTGACACTGAGCAAGCAGTGACCCAGGCCACGGATCCATCTGCGGTCATAAGAATCAAACCCAAAAAGGTGAATTCTGGAATATTTTTTCCTTCAGCTACATCTTTACACTTCTATACTCTGTAGGTTTGTGACATGACTAGTTTCAGCTGTCATTTAAATGCTTCTACCTCCAGAATATTTCACATCAACACTGCTTGTCCTTCAGAGCCAATTAATTATCCAAAAGTTAAAAACAGGGAATACAATGCAAGTTACTAAACAAGAACTCTTCTATGTGATTAAATGGAATCAGGAATCCTAGGTCTGCTGCCTTACTCTAAACGCTGAAGTACTGAAAAACAATGAGGTACACCATGGACCAGTGGGACCAGCGCAGCCTTTGCGTCATTCATTAATGATGCAGCACATCTTGGTAAATGCAAGACAGGATTGTGCCAGTGTCTGAATGTACGAAGTATAAAACCAGAAATACACGTGCACAGAGAAGTTGGAATAAAACAGGCGCTGCACTCTAGGGATATAACTTCACATTTTTGCAAGGTTTGATCTTGCAGGTGGTTTCACTGAAAGAGGCGACGGAGGCAGAACACAGGGATGATCACTTCACATGTCTTGTCTTTTTTAATGCACTATGCCAAACTTGGAGTTTAGACTTTCCAAGCTAAAAGGATTCACAGCACAAAGAATCCGGCCAGTTGGAGATGCAAATATTTTTGCAGCATATCTTAGACCTATAGTAACTGACACAGAACACATTTCTGTTTCTAGTTCCATCCTTGGGAGACATCAGTCAGTGTTTGTTTACAACAGTATTTTACATTATTTACAATCAATACACATTCATTTAAATGTAAAGCTGTAGCACATTGCTCTTTGCCTTCTCTCCTCAGATAGGTTACAAGTACTTAAAAGGCAAAATGCTCTTTAAGGGAGCTGACACTGTACGGATCTACAGAAGGCACAAAAAAAAAAAATCAATATGTGAATGAAAAGCACCTGATCTAAGTTCAGCCCAGAACAGAGGCTGAACAGGGTAGGAGAAGAGAGCTACTACAGAAAAGAACTTTTCCCTGAAAATCATAGAGATAACTAATAAGATCAGAACTCTCTTTTACTCCCTATTTTGGGGGTTGACACTATTAAACTCGATACAGTTAGATAAATCAAAATATTCTACAGAAACAGACTTCAGCTGGTATTTTGTTAATAGAAAACTACATACAGAAAAACACTGTATCTACCTATTTGCCTTTAATTTTAATAACAACTTCATTTTGATTTGAGCATTTATTTTCTGTCAACTTACTTTTCTTCAAAGTGCCTATTTTCCAGGAGAATGTTAACAGAAAGAGAAGAAATTGTTCCACTCAAAAATATTTGTGGGAATACAACTATTTCAATCAGTGATAGACATAGGTGTTACTGTAACACATTGATGCATTAGTTAAATACAGTTATTAGACTTTGTACACGAATAAACAGGTGACACTCCTTGATGTGCTAGAAAGGTAGTCAGAAAAAAAACCCCACAACCTAGTTAACCCTTTTGACCCTAATATCCATGAATCCATAAACTTTATTTCACATTCACTTGACTCGCCAGCTTCGCCCACGTTTACAGGATGAGTAACAAACTATGCAGCAAGGTCTTCATCGCTTCAAGGCTGGACAACTCTCAATCAACCAGTGCAGCTCCAGCTGGTTACAATTCAGCCAGAATAGCTGACACTAGCACTCATCACACTTGGTATTGACCACAGAAACTAAAGCCTACTCAAAAATCCCTATTTGCTCTCCTATGAGCCAAGCTCAAAGCTCTAATGTAAAAGATGCTCCACCAGCCCAGGAACAAAGAAATTCTCCATCCTCTCTGCGTACCAACGGGGCCAGAGCTGGGCAGCCCCCAGCCAGACTGGATGATGTACAGGGAGATATTTCTGGTCATCGGATCCAGAATCTATTCCAAGAGACCAGACAGAATCAAAGCTGAGTAGGCCCCAATGAAATGACAAATGTTTAAAGTAGATAGCCCTAAATTTAATGATCTTGGAAATTTACGGCAGAAAAGCCACACTTGCAACACTCTCCTACTCTAATTTATGCAACACAAATATCAAGGTGCCACACAAGCTTAGGTAATTGTTACTCGTTAGGAATCGGCAGCGAGCTGACTGCACCATCCAGCCGTGCGTGTCCTGCCCTAAACACTGCAGTTTGGTTTGCACTTCTGTTGTTTTGTACATTTAGCATCCCAGCTGCGCATTTCTTCCAAGGGATGCACTAATAACATTATTGCTCTTTAATGGCATTTGTGATTGTATAATTATGCCAGAAGCCTCACAGACATGGGAAAATATATGTGCACTGGCATTTAATTGCTTTATCATCATGACTATAATCACAAATAAGGACCTTCCAGAACTGAACCAACTGAGGCTTTTACTCATTTGCTTCTACCTGTCACCATAACAAACACTCCTTGGAAATCTCCCATGTGCTCTGCTGTATTATGAAGCATTACATATCAGAGTTTCATTTATGCATTCTGAGTGGGCGGTTGCTTTGGCAGAAAGTCATTTCCATTCCTCGCGATGAAGTACACTACGCAACGAGACGAAGAAACACAAATGTAGGTGTTCCCACACAACTACTTACGGCACACGCTTTGAGGCAAGCTGGCCATCCCATACTCAGGGTGCTGGTGGAATCGCATTACTCATGCCATAGCACATACTCATGCACCTTCACACCTGTAGATGAGCTTGCCCAAATAACACCCTGTGTGCTGGGTGGCTGGAGCCAGCCTGGTCTTATCCAGCTGCTCACGCTCAGGTTCGCAAGTGGTTCCCCATATTCTCCTTATGCTTGAACATGTCCCCAGCCCACCGTGAGCACAGGGATAAGGAGCAAGTCCATGCCAGGTGATGACACAGAGCCAGAGGATGTTACTGGAGCACCTATCCTATGAGGAATGGTTGAGAGAGTTGGGGCTGTTCAGCCTGGAGAAGAGAAGGCTCCAGGAAGACCTTAGAGCAGCCTTCCAGTACCTAAAGGGGGCTGGCAAGAGATGGGGAGAAACTCTTCAGTAGGGCCTGTTGCAATAGGATGAGGGGTAATGATTTTACAATAGAAGGAGGTAGATGCAGATTAGATATTAGGAAAAGTTTTTTTACACTGAGGCTGGTGGAACACTGTCCCAGGTTGCCCAGAGAGGTGGTGGATGCCCCATCCCTGGAAACATCCAAGACCAGGTTGGACGGGGCTCTGATCAACCTGATCTGGTTGGAGATGTCCCTGCTCCTTGCAGGGGGTTTGGACTGGATGGCGTTTAAAGGTCCCTTCCAACCCAAACTATTCCATGATTCTCCTATCCCAGTAAAAATCTTCCACGTAGAGCCCCCAAAAGACCAGACACAGTATTAATTTTTTTTAAAGGTATTTCCATAGTAAAAACAAAGCCCCTCAAAAAAACAAAACAAACAACAACAACAAAAAAAAAACTATATGCACTGAAACAGAGAGGATTATCTTGAAATTAAGTATGGCTTAAATTAAGTATGGCTTACTTAAATAGTAGAAAAACTATTTAAGTTCAAAATCCAGAATTTTAAAAAGAGTCCTTGAAGTTAGATCCCGTTTCATGGAGTTGTAACTGAATATCAACTTTACCTAGATGAAGAAACTGGAAGAACTCTTTTCAAGGCTATTTGAAGGTAAGAATTATTTTGCATGAAAGGAACAATTAATTAGCACTCAGCAAGGTTCCCTCTACTCTATGCTGTGAAGTAAAAGCAGGTCACTTCTGCAGCCCCTCACACCTGTTACAGGTCACAGATCCTTACCTGAACACAGTATCTTCATTGCCATTTCAGCACCTCAAGGTTAAAGCCTATTTTCCTTCCAAAAATAACAGCAAGTAAATTTTGGATTTTGAGTATAACCATAACGAAGGGATGGAATCAGAGATGCTTCTGTTAGAGCAGAAAAATTCAATCACTGCTACAAAATTCATACATTTTTTATTACTAACCATTTGTTCCAAGTCACACTGCTACAGTCCAGACCCCAAGGCTGGTGCAAGTCAGCACAGCTTTCTTTAGGCTGGAGACAGAGCCTGCTTGTTCCTCTTCGTATCCTTTTTCTTAGGACACCTTTAATGGAAGGGCCACCACATTCACCCTCCATGCTGCTCTTGCTTAAAGATGAATTCTTCTCTGTCTTTACTGACTGAGACAGGGGGCAATTTCCATTTGATTAGTTAAGAAGGCTGGCTGGCAGATTTAAATTATTTGTATATTAGTATTGATGCTGCTCCACATTTAGTGTAAATGTAATTATCATTAGGGCACTCAGAGCTATCAAACAGGAGTACTTTGAGGAATGTCAGTGCCTAAGTAGAAATAAATGCATGCGCGCACACACAGGTGGACTCAGAATAAATTCTTCAGCTCTTTTCACCCCCCTCCCTTCCCCATCAAATTTCTCCTCTCTGTACCTCTGCTCTCATTTTCTCACACTTCTTACAGCAAAAGCTAGCTGGGAAAAGCAATCACATCCATGTAAGACAGGCTTAAAATTTCACCCACTGCCCTCCCTGGAGCTGTGATAGCTTTCAGGAGGTTAACAGCCTGCTCTGCTGAAGTGTCAGGAAAGGCTCCAGTCCTGTTCCCATCAACTCCCAGGAACCTTGGCTTTACATCCAGAAAGGAACTCAGTCTAATTAATCTCCCCAAACGCATGCTCCCAGTGACATAATTACTTTGGACAGGTCTCTCAAGGCTGCTGGGTCACAAGGCTTGGAAGTGGCTTCATGAGAAACCTGGAGCACAAAGAAATTTCCAGGAAAAATGCAGGAAAGACAAGGAAGAATTGGAACTTCTTTGAATTGAGTTCAGAACTTTTGTATTGAACTTCTGAAGTGAATTTGAACTTTTTTTACCCCTTAAGGAAGATTTAGTGACAGGATTGCTCAACAGTCATACCCTCAGCTCAGTCAATAGCAGAATGAGAACATCAGATCATGATATACTATGTGACTTTGTGCAAGTCTTGATTGAGACTCATCTCACTTAACCCAAGCTTAGAATACACAATCTAAACCAGTCTCCATCACCAACAGCAATGGACACGTTCAAAAAAAGTATTTAGATGACCCTGCTATGAGAGGACAAACAACGGCTGGGACATTTCTCCTTGTTAAGTAAAGGGGGGGCTCAGAAAACCAGGGCTGGCTGCAGGCCTGACTCCTCACAGCTAATGCCAGAGACAAATCCCTCAGCCAGGAAAATGGGGGCAACAGCAGTGCCTGCTACTCAACAGCACTGGGAGGCCAAGTGACCGAGACAGACGGTCCGTGGCATCAGCAGATGAATCCCTAGGAGAGGTCAGTGGGCCAGGTCTCCACGACACACAAAGGTAATGCCACGCTGTCTTCTCAAGATGTGATTTCTTCCCAAGAAATTGACCCGCAAAGACTGAAACTGGAGCTCACAAGCCGCATTCACCTTACTCAACTAACTTGGGTGAAAACAAAACAAAACAAACCACCACCAAAGCAAGCTAACCAAGCCAAAACAAAGCTTCCTTGCCCTACTCTAACGCTTTACTGAGGGAAATGACTGCAAGCTGCAAACAGAAGATGATTTCCAGCTATAAAGAAAAAAAAAAATACCCTGAAAAGCAAGAATTTAATAAAGCCACTAGAGCTTTTTTTCATTGCACTATTAGTTACGATTTTTGAATACATAAATGAGAATTACTTGACTGACAGCCTCTTTATCAATAGTATAATCAGCTTTCTATTGTTGAAATAAGTCATTTATTTCAACAGTAGAAACATTTATTTTAGCTGTAGAAATATAACCCTATTTATTTCCAATCTGCAAAAGTAACCCTTGGTAGTATAAACGAATTTAAAGAGAAAGGCGATTTCTTATCTGCAGAAAGCAGCAACACCACTAGCAAAGGACAATGGTCTGCATTTTTATTAATGCAAACACTAGCCTCCTACTTCCACACTTGAATTTCTAGCCTCAGAACAATATTAATGTCTACAACAGAACTAAAGTTATGGTAATCTAATTTTATCATACATTATTTAAGTATCAGGACATTTATCTATTAATCTATCCTTTTACCTCCCTGATGTTAATATTCTCAGCCTGCTTACAACTTCCAAGGGCAAGGCTGCTTCATCACTAGCTGTCATCATTAAAAAAGTATTTCTTGTATCTATAAAGAAAATGTAAATTAGTAAGCTATGTCACAAAAGCTAGACAGAGAACAAACTTTTGCATACACTCATGTGCTGATTCCTACTTGACTGAATATGATAATATTTTTAGGTACCATAATTAATAGCTAACAGCTTCAAAAGTCTCACTAAATATTCATTATTAGAGGGAAAACTGAAAAGGCCTAACCCATTTTAAATGTCTCTGACAACTGCCACTAAAGCATCCTTGTGCAATTTGTCACAGATATTTATATTTAGTCAGCACAGAGATGGATCGTAGGTGTCCACATTCTGTGGTGTTCTTCCTCTTTGTTAAGTATGAGGGGAAGACGTGTCAGATATGTTATAAAAACACCTCACACCTCTCCAAATACCCATCTCCATATTTGCATTCAGCGACAGGGGGTGTGCCTTCTGCCAATGAAGGACACCATGCCAACCTTCAAGGCTGTAGCATACATCCTTCTTCTAACGCTGCCCACCGGGCCACAGGACGCGTGGAACAGCAACACGGGAACACGGAGCCATCGCTTCATCTACTGCTGCCTTCCCTCAGCTCGTGCAAAGCCAGCTGCACCACAAGCTCGAAGCTGCTCTTCTTTCCTGGGCAGACCAATTCTCCTAAAAATCTAAGAAGATGCTGCAAATGTCAATCCTGCCCCTAAACAATAAAGCCCATGCTTGCATTTTCATAACAATTAATACTGTTTCCCTGTTGCTTGATACAGAATTCAAAAGCCAAGGGTTTTAAAGTTCATTTTACAATTGATTGAGATTCCGTTTGCCCCTAGCAATAAGCTTTGCTTGGCCTTGAAATTGCCCACTTTCAAGTCTGGTGGAAATCCACTGTACATAAGCAACATCTTTATGGTATATATTTTCTAACGGTTACAATTTAGTTTTATTCTTTTTCTGACAAAATCACTTGCAAGTTATGATGCAAACCTCAAGTGACACACGTAGCTACTGTGAACTGAGGAGGCCCGGGGTGCCTGGCAGCAGCAGTTTAAGTGCTACGGACTGCTCTTACAATCATCATGCTCTCAGAAAGCTAAAACTCAATTTTTCAGACTGAAGTGTATGACTGGCAGTAATCCATAATCCTGACACAGTGTCATGGGTGCCAAAGGGCCTCCAGTGAGTGCTGCCTTTGCATTTTTAAAAATGTTTTATGAGCTCAAGACCCTAGAATTAAGTATCTTTACTCTGCAAGCAACCTGCCATCTATTAATGCTATAGGAAAACCAAGCCAAACAAAAAAACCAGCCAGGCACAGAACAAAGGCTCTCTAACCCATAAGTAAAGTCCCCAAATCCTCCACTTCAAGGGCTTGAGTGTTAAAAGCTAAGAGCTCTCAGCTTCAAGCCCATTACCATTTGCTTTTTTATCTGTAGCAAGTTGATTTTGTTGCAAATTAACATAAAAAAAAACCAAACAAAAGAGAGCAAGACAAACAGATGAGTCTACCACATGTACAGTTGATTTCTTACAAATGACCAGGTTTCCTATTAACGATATTGTGGAATTAAGCAGTAAGGAGATATTTACAGGCCTGGAAAAAGATGGACTACGTTACAGTGAATTAGAGCCCCAATCAATTTCCTAATTGCCAGACCGCAGTGTTTACTAACCTGATTCCAGAATTACTTCATTCCCTGCTCTAAATAAAAACATAAAACAGCCTATCGGTTATTTAACCAAGAAAGCTGCTGATACAGCTCCATTTAGCACAAGGCTCTGATTTTTTTGTTTATTGCCAGACAATATGGTGGCATGGAGCTCCTGACATACAGCTATCATCCCCACTGCCCTTCAGCTAGCAAAGCAAGGAGGAAAGCAGACCACCAAGCCTGGAGCACCCTAATCAGCATCCTTCTTCCCTGAATGCGATCAGGAAAATCAAACATTAGTTTTTAAGGAGAGTTACTGCTGTGCTCCTGAACGGAGAAATACAGAGCTGGTCACAGCCAGTATTTTATTAACATTTCACAAGAAACTGTGCTCTGGAACAATTTCTCCAGGTAAATTCTGTAGATGTTTTTTCTTAAATAAGGTTATGGATAAAAAAAAAAAAAAAGAAAAAGGTGGTAGCACTTTATCAAGTATTCTCCCAGATGAAAAATTTTCAAAGTGGTACATAGACACCTTACACATCTTTTCCAAGCTTTGCAATCTTAATATTTCTTAAAAAGGGATTAAAATCTCTTCACATTAACTAAGTAAGACTGAATTAGATCAGTAGTTCATCCAAAACCACCTCGAGTGCCTCTCCTGAGGAGAAAGCAATGTCATAACTCGTACCAGGAGGGCTGGTTCAAGCAGGACCAGCATGGCGTGGCAGGCTTCAGTGAGCAATCCCACCGCAGTGGTGGCCTTCACCAAGCACAGGCCGCATGCCTGCACTGCTGACCCTGGAGCGGTCTCACAATAGCTCTAAGCCCACACACTACCTGTAGAAAAGCTGGTAGGAGTCCACTCAAAGCCCTTGGACACCTCTGCACCAATGGAGAGGCTCTAGAGAGGAATTTAGTAAAACCTGCAGAGACAGGAACATGGTTTTGTTCTAACAGTAAGCAGACAGAACAGATTTATGAAGCAAAGGCCAATACTACACCCTGGAAGGCTGGTGTCCCACCACAACTCAGCCACCAGTAGACTCTTATTACTACAGCAGTCAAGGCGTATTCTGACCCTCCTTCTCCAACCCAGATTCCACTCTCTCAGATGAGACAAAGTGTTCAGCTTCCTGCGCTCATACAAACCTTCAGGAGCATTTCACGACAGCGCCAACATTCATCATTGTTATCCCATTCCTTTTCAGAAGTGGTGCACATAAAAGATGCGTACAGCCTGTGTCTGCAATCCACATTCTTACTGTGTGCATTAACAACGGATCTGAATCTCACAGACAACCTAGAAGCAACACAAAAATGGTGCACGTGGAAGAGCAGGAGAGTATGTTTTATCCAATTAGGAAACTCTACCACAACTATGCCAACGCTGTAGAACAGTTTTAGTTTAGCCACCATCTGTATTATCGAGCAGGTGTGCTACGAGATGACCTCTCAAGGTCCCATAAAGCGTTAATTACTCTACTATCCCAGTCTCAGTAGGATTGCAGATCCTTGTACAATGACTGCAGTTTCTCAGTGCTCCTCTGGGACTTCTTTTTCCCCCCACCTCTACTTTATTTTTCCAGACCTTCCAAAGCAAAACACAGCATGAAAGAAACTGGAACACAAAGAAAGCTGGAACTCATGACAATTCCATTCTTTTAAGTGTTCTCTCACAACTCTAGGTTTCAAAACCTCAAAGAAACCATGTTTGGTGAATCCGTAGCTTCTCGGGTAACAGCAAAAAGGATGGAATCCTATTGTAAAGCGACTCTATCAATTATCTATCCATATTTAAAAATGAAAACCTAACAACACAAATTTATTCATTCCAGCTTTGGCTCCTTTTCTTATGTCTTCCATCTGTTGGTATCCACATGACATCTCACAGCTGGACTTGTGCTTCTTTAGTCCAGAGACTTTACATCTTTCTGAGGGTTTATTATACACTCAGCAGCATGGCTCTGAAGCACTATTTCAACACAAAATTATATGAATTATCATTACTTAAGACAATAACAATAAACTAAACCTAAAGGAAACTTATTAAAATTCTGCACGTGTTACTATCATTAAACCATCACTACCACCACCTATTCCTCTCATTGAGGTCAAATGTCTGTCCTTCTCTATCTCAGGTTTCTTCTAACATCCCATAATGACTCAGACTGGAACATCACACAGCATGTTAATTTGGAAAAAGAAGTGAAAAACATTTAGAAACAAGAATAACAAAGGATTTTTAAAAATCATGAATAAAATCTAAGATGAGTGAAAAGTATTGGTCCCAGAGTAGAATTTATGAGTAGTCTAGCAGCTGGCATGTGAAGTTTCTGCCCATTATGATTTTTAATGTCCTAGCTATGATAAAACTAGAGAATAAATTAGAGGTAGGCAAGAACAATTAGGCCAAATAATCCATCCCCCGCCAATACAGGATGGATACAAACGGTTTAAGAAAAAGAGCATCCCAGTACACACTGGCGATACCCTTTACCCTGACCTGGAAGTCCAGTTTTGTGAAAATCTAACTTCTCAGTATTGTAAGGCACAATTAATATTATGTAAGAAATACTCACAGAAAGACAAGTGATGAAAAATTTCAACTGTTGTCTCTGTTCAGGGATACATAATCAGGTGAACTTTAAATATGAAGAATGCTTAAAATTTTCGAAGTAACTGATAATTCCACCAGCCAGAAAAAGACTGAGTCATGCATGGCAAAATTCCATTTTAAACAATTAAATTTTTACATGAACTACCATAAATTTCTTGATCATAAACTGAGATGGCTACACGGGGACGTTGGTCTGCCCTGTCCTCCAACGTAGCTGTAAGAGCCATTCTTGAAGAACGAGCTTAGACACTTACTTATCTTTAAGGACAGGACAGTTCCACTGCAGATAACATAAATGCTCAAAGGCTTAACCATCCTCCTGGAACTGAGACCTCCTAACAAATTCCCATAAGTGACAAGAAGTTGTGGATGTTTACCTTACACAATGCCTGTTTATCACTCATCTTGAATGTCTGACAACCTTTTCGCAGCCCTTTCATCACACCAGTGGGTTTGACCCCAAACAAGTTCACACATTTAAATTAACATGTAAATCATACACTCAGATCACCTGGAAGCTGCCTTTGAGGGGCAGAAATTGTTTGACAAGCTTTATGAAGACATATCAAGAACAATGCAGCTGCTTGTAACGGGGCATTTAAGATGAGAGAAAGCAGCACTTAGCTACACAGTCATCCTGCCTGTGTTGATGTCTGCCTAAAACCTCATCATGGGGGAACAAAAGCACATTTTTAATATCCAACTCCTAATCATTATCACCTGCTAGAACAAAAAGTTCCAGGTGAAAATTATATTGTTAAATCCAACAGCTGGCTTTGAAAATTTCGGTAGCACCTCTAGCTGCAAAGATAATGGAACACCCTCCTGGAAGACTCTCAGAAAGTAGGATTTTAACAATAGAAGCTCAAACACCTTTTTCCACAGGTGCCTCTCAGATGGTTCCCCCCAAGATCCAGATAGGCAAAAGGCACTAGAATTCTGGGAGAAAGTGTGATACAAACTGCCAGAAAAATCAGCATATTGAAAGAGCTGACAGAGGCAAACATACCATGCAGACATCTCTAGCAGGTATTTGAATATACGGCCATCCCTCTCTGAAACACTTATGGAGTCAGCAGCGTGCAATGTGACATCAGGGCTTCCAAGTCAACAGGGAGCGGGATGCCTGGCTGAAAACAGTAATTTTTGTTTCATTGTCGTGTGTCACCACACCAGAGCTCAACATTCTGTGATCAGCACCAAGAGAAATGCTCCCTCAACACAACCACACCGCTAGAGAAAAGTGGAGGACACAGCTTAGGGCACTGGGGTCCACATGAGCTTCATAATTTTTAAAACATGTATTATATCAGATCACTGGATGTGCTAGAAGTGGTCTGGATATTTTACCTTGATAGTAAGAAACTACTGAACATAAATATGAAGAGGATTGCAGTTGATATTAAGAATTATCTAACTTCCCTTTTTAAAGCACAGATCATGCTTCATCATTCAAGCGAATGTGCACGGTCTAAACACCGTGGGAGAGCCACACAGCCTTCCAAACACTAACACACAACAGTAACGAGGGCACAACTACCAGGCTGATGGACAAACAGTGACATTTCTCAAGAGTTTGTATACTAGAAGAGAAAAATACAGTCGCCCTGTCTTCACTGAAGTTGTCCCTTTTTTTTCAAGCTTATCTAATGAAATCAACGCAAATGCCCACAAAGCTAGAGTTATTTCAGTGAAAGATGCAGTTAAATTTCTCTTAAATTAACTGGAAAAAAAAAAACAACTGTCAAATATATTAGATATATGTATTCCTCCAGTTAAATTAAACTTCAGTTAAACTGATGGAATAATTAATCTTAAATGTCAAGAAAATAATAGGAAATGTCTCATATTTACATACAAAAACCAAGTTCTGCCAAGTCCTAAACTAAGAATTTCTGTCGAACATCTGGCTTCACACATGGTTAAATTTCACAGTTACTAACAATTTTAAATTCAAAATTTTCAAAGAATTTATTGTTTTGCATAATTAAAAAAAGTATTACTTATGGCACCCTAGGGTAGACAGAGTGATCCACAGACAATCAGACTTTTAGGAGATTATGGGTTCCAGCTGTTTGCCTTGCCTAGTAAGCTCCCTAAGGTGCTGTTTCCTCACAATACCAGTAATCACTTTTCATGGGTTTACATAAAAGGTGCTGTATATCATCCAATCAAAAGAAGGTTATTGCCCTCTTCTTTTTATGCTGAATATGTGGCTTAATCCTAAAACCAGAAAGTCAAAATAAAATGTGCATTTCTACATTACAATTGACCTGTTCATTTTTATTCAGTATATACAACCAAGTGTTGAAGTTGCCCATTAACAAATTGGCTTCAACATTACATCTCAAATCATGTTAATACATTCCCATTTTCAAAAGTCGTACTTGTCCAGTAGTGCTGACTTTTCAAGTTATACTCAGGCTGAACACCACAAAGCCATGACTTGTCAACATACTTCATCTTATTAGTCTCACTCAGCAACAATCTCAGTCATCACGTTTATTAAAATACAGATTGTTCTTGTATCCTGTTGAAAACTAAGGGAGATTTGCCATGGCAAAAATTCCTGCTGCCTTGTAAGATCTTTTGAAGTCAGAGTGAAAACTCAAGCTTTTCCTATCTCTTTTCTGCATCTGACAGAAATAAACCTTGCATCGCTCTTCTGAGGCACCAGAAAGAGTCCACAGCTAAGCTCGTACAGTCATTAAAATAGCAGAAACCAAGAGATTGTACGGGACAGTTCACTCCTCTGTGCTGTCAGCAGCTTCTCTGGCTGGAGCATCTGAGCCACTGCCAGTTCACAAGAACTATGTGACCTTCCCAGAATCTGTAGCTAGGGACTCCCTGAGTCTCCACAAGCCAAAAATCAACCATTCTGAGCCATTTCCCACTTTTTCCAGCTGGAAAGCTGAATTTTGATGAAGTTATGTTGATTTACAGTAGAAAGGAAACTGAATAATAGGAAGCCCCACCATCTACCCTTGGGGTGATGCCCATGCAATGAAAATTGTTCTGGGCAGCAAGATCTAAATTAAAAACTTCAGGCAGTACTCTGCAAAAGCAAAATCCACAGCAAACCGTATCTCCCTCCAACACGAAAGCTGCACATGCAATATCGGTGGGCCAGGCTTGATTAAAGGGCTACTGTTAATTCCTCAAGCCGAGACAAAGACCCATCTGCACAGTGAATTCCTGCTGTTCACCAGGAATCTCTGGCAGGTGTGCAGCCAGTGCACTGAGCTGATCTAAAGCCCCATCACCAGGTCCTTTTTATACCGATTTCTGCTAATAAGCAGATGTAACACACACATCAAAAGGATTGTCTCTGTCTTAGAGAACTGCGGCCCGAGCTGGGGAGCAGGAGAGCTGTTAGCTGCCCCATCCGAAGCTGAGGAGCCGAGCTCACCAGCTCACCTCCAAAGTGACAAAATGCAAAAGGGATTCAGTACCACGCACACATCCCCTCACCCCTCCAACTTCACAGCAGCACAAATAAGGGCATTTTAGCCTTATACACCATTCTTCCACACCATATTTCCCCCAATAGCCTAGAGCAGAAGTTTTAGGCACATTCATACAGGTCTACAAACTTCTTATTCTGCTACATGTCCCGTGAAATACCAACCTGCGACCAGCCAGCCCCTTTAACTTATAGTGCTGCACCAAGGAGCACACACTGCTGGCATGAACAGGCAGGGACAGGTCTCTCCATAAAAATAACTTTTTTTCAATTATTTTTCTGCAGCAACATTTATCCCCTCATTTTAACCAATCTATACCGCATTTTGACACTGCAGAAAGCATCTCCTAATTAATCAGAGATCTTATTTGGGGAATAGTTTACTGCTACTGCTCCATTAGTCCATAGCTTATGGGAAATAATGTATTGCTTCTACTCAGAATTTTAATATCATCATTCAGGACATGTTATGATTGCAGCTTTGCTTATTGCAAGGTTTCCCTTCTGATTTTCTTTTTGTAGGATCTCAACAATCTGGTATTTAAAAAGATCTTTAAAATAGAAAACCTGCAATCTAATATAGACACTGTCTTAAGGAGAGAGATGGTCAAAACCAGATTTTGGATATAAAACTCATGAAATTCTGCGGTCTAAATAGACTTTCACTGATGAGATTAACACTAAATACAGTGTGCAGAACCTATGCTTCCAAAAAACATAATAGAGACATTTCATGAAAACAGTTATTTACAAGGAAGATCTATTAGCGTCTAGAGTTTAACAATTCAAGCCACAGCTATTACTCCCCAGTAAACCCATTTTTTGAAGCAACCCTTGAAAAGCCACCTTTACAGCATGTATATAGGCCTCTTCTAGTATCTGAACAATCTTCTATTAAGCCTACAATTATGATAAGGATCATCATTAATGTCTCTGAACACTGATAATATTAACGAAGGTACTGGAAGCACTGATCATTTGGTATGCGTGAGCAAGGTGTTAAAGAAAAACTCTCCAACAGCAGTTCTTCAGAGGGGCATCACGTGTGGATGCCTTTATTAAGGTTAAGCTACCTGTGCCAAAATACAGATTTAATTGTTCCAGTGCTTTCCCCAGTCATGGGTATTTATCAAGAACCAGCTATACTCCTTTTTGACAAAGGCAGCACACAAATTCTGGAGCAGCTTGAGAATTCGTATAACAAAATCAGCTGTCTTAAACTGACAGATTACAATAATGTTGTCATATAAACGTCTTCTGTGACAGTCACAAGGGCCACATCTGTCAGAGGCTGCTGGGAGCGCAGCGGGACCACGGGAAGCCTATGGACCTGCCCAAGGACAGCCAGCGGGAACCACCGAGGATGCACACCAAGAGCATCAGTTCTAAATCCTGAACAACCCCGACTCCTCAGATCTACCATCCCTCCCTTCACTCCCCTGTTAAAACAAGGTCAAGAAGTTAGCGACCATCAGGCACATTACAGCATCTTTTTTAAGATACTCTGAAAGCAGCAGGGGAGGGGGAAAAAAAAAAAAAGACAAATAAACAAATAAAACCACTCGCCATATTTGGTGTCAGTCTTTACTGTCAGTGCAACTAAAACTCTTCAAAATAATGAAAGCTCCACAAATGTTATTAGCAAAAAATTCACACTTTTAAATGGATATTTACAGTTTGATGCAATCTTTTAATTACTTTTGCTATTTGCATCTGACGGTTTTGTGAAACATTGAATTCAGATATTAGGCTATCAAGGACCACTGGCTGTAGTCCAATAAGAAACTGAGATCAGACCAGTTAAATTAGCCATCTGTCCTAAATAAACACAAATCAGAACTACTTTTTAATATTCTTTCAATCCAATCTTAAGCAAAACAAAAACTTTATAAAAGGCAGCAAGTGTGCTAAGGCAGACTCCAAGGAAGTCTACATCCATTTGTTTTATAAGGGATCTCAGTCTGAACACTTCAACTCTGCAACTACAAAAAATGTCCTAGATCTGGCATGAGAAGGCCACACAATAATAACCAGATTTCAGTCTTGAAATTGTCATAAAAATGAATTAATGAATTACATTTGTACCAGTTACTGTTCTAGTTAAATTATTACCAGGAGAGTGGATTTATAATGTGCTGGTTCCTGTTCTCATTACAATCCATTCTCACGAGAACTTATAATCAGAATTTTAATACCTCGTTCGTTCTTTGAAAGATAGCTGTAAAAATATATTCATTTGACCTTTTCAAAATTTTGTTATTTTATTTGGTTCCTATTCCTATTTGCTCCTATCTACAGCTCCTACATTTGCTCACCTCTATAAATTACTAGAAGATGGAGGTACGTTGGTAAGTCAGAAGACTTCTCCGCTCATTTTTTCCACCCAGGGCGAGGAGTACGATCTGATGACACTCCTTCAATATCATATGCAGGCGAAAGTCCCTGCCTTAAGCGATCATTACACTTTGAGTAACGTTTCATCAAAGGTAAAGGAACAGTGACATCCCAAAGGTATAGAGAAATATAATAAAACTCATTCATGTGGACACAGCAAATGAGCCCTTCAGAGACATTCCCAAGAGCCTGACCCAAGCTGGACACCTACCTGGAGACAAAATGAATCCCTCTGGAGACTCCCCGCTCTCTGTACCCACTACAACAGGAGCCTTGGAAACCAACTTAGATTACAACATAAAGGTGGTTTTAATCCCCGTAATTGTCTTTGCCTGTGAAAATACGCCAAGAAGCTGAGCTCCCAGGGACGTGGTATTAACCTGATACACTTCTGTGCCGAGACAGACCCAACCACCTGTGCCTGAGGAGCTCGTGGGAAGCAAGTAGCAAATGCACAAAAAAAGACATTATAGCACTAAAAGGAGTATTTGATCTCCTGACAGCAGCCCACAGGGACCACTCCCTCTCGTGAACTATGCACAGGCTTGGCATCGTTACACCAACCCTCTGCCCACCAAAATATTCCTTGGTGACTTCATCTGAATTAATCCTAATTTCACAGCACATAAGAAGGTTAACAGAAAGCAGATTCCATATACAGCAGAACCTGACTTTTATATCATAACCAATACAGTCAATCTTGATGCTTTCTCTCTAAATCTGCTTTGTGGTACCACTGACAGGCTGAGGACCACCACCCCAGAAAGACAGCACTCAGATGCTAACTTTCAAGCAAACTGATAATCTGCATTTACAAAAGTTTTAGGTGCTTTATGCTACACCAGATTCTAGGTTTTTTTTAAATTTTCTCTGCGGTCATAATACTGAACAAAATAGTATGTCATCTTGCAGTCACCGATGTTTTAAACATTCCTTAGGGTTCCACTCAGCCAACGTGCTCTTAAAAGCACACCTAGCTGATTATACATGCTCTGTCCAGGAAACTCGCTATAAAATCCAACTGCTGTTCCATAGCACGTACCATACGTTTTTTCAGCATCACGTCAGACTGGACCACCAGTCCATTCAGGACTCTGAAGTAAGCCTCCTGCAAGATCAATACCGTCCCCTCCAGGAGAAAAAAAAAAATGAAACGCACAACATCAGGCAATGCTTTTGTTCCTCGTCTGGTGGAGTTTTCAGATTCTACTGATCCCGCACAATTCAACCCTTCTGTTCTCAGGCAGCCTCAGTTACGATTTCCCCCTTTTATCTTTCTTGTGAGCAAAGGCTTCCCCTGTACAGCTATTTATAATTACAGATAAACGCACACAAAAGACATTTGGGTAGAAATACACATATATACACCCACTTCTCTAGGTCCTTGGTTCCATCTGAGAGGAAGCTAGGCACAAACCAAAACGCTGACAGAGTAACACTTTAAGCAGTCAGTGATGTGGGAACCTGAACTTTAGTGATTTCACCATTGATGGATTTCTGTTCCTGAACCGCTCAGCTACTTCTGAAAATTACACCCATAACACCTACCTCATTGTTACACAAATAAACGTTGTTTGAGCCAAACCTGACTGCATTTTCCATTACATCCATCACATGGCTGACAATGACAACAACATTCAACCCCAAACAAGGACAGTAGGTGAGACAGATGCCTCTCTGTCTCCAGTGATTTGTTGCTCAGAGGGTTTCAGAGCCGTAAGTCACATTTTTGACACAACACTGCTCAGTAATCCAGCTCCTCTGGGCACGAGTTTGAGTAACAATCTACACGCGCCAGTTAAAAGAATTTGTGAACTTCCTTCTCTATGGCAAAGTCATCTCTAAGAAGTTTTCTGCCCATGTCCCAATCACTTACTGGGATGTACGTTTAACTTGCTCATTTGATGATGGAATTCATGTGTCCTACTTCTAAAGACACATCAGCATGGTCTGGTGTCTTTTATGTAATTAATGAAAAAAAACTCAAAGTTGAAGTCACACAGTGCAGAGATGATGTTCCTGCTATCATGTCACTGATCCAATGAAGGTAATAGCACGCAGTGTTGTTATAGCGAAGCTGTTGCGACCTTGAAATGTTAATTCCCGGAGACACAAGAGATTGGAGATGTCAGCGTGGCAATGTTTTTGGCTGCCACAGGGGACGGAGCACGTTCGCAGCTCTGCTCTTACAGCAACCCCTACAGTTTAGAGCACGGAGTGGAACTGATGCCTGTCTCCATAGAGACCTCCTGTCCTGCTTTTGAAAACGGAAAGAAAATGGGAACTATGACAACAGACAAACCTGTGGGATGAGAAGGCATAAACAAGTCAGCAGGAAGCCCACAGCAGTACGCTGGGGCCAAGCCTGGTGTTTTCGTTGTTATATCTGATATTAACATAAACAGATAACTAGAAGTACTGGGGAACCGAGCTGTTTGCATAACCAGCACCAGCTGAGCCACACCATCACGGGGATGAGCCACAAGACAGCGGCTCGACACACGTTTGGAGGCTGGGTCTTCAGACTGATGAGGAAATATCTCAATTTCGCTCCCGTAAAACCGCAGTCCCGGTCCAGCAGTGCTCCTGCTGTTGTCTTGCCATCACACAGAGTCTGAGACAAACACTTAAGACACTACTAGGTGTATCGCAACATCTTTACCCAAGATCATTTCAGACAGAGGAATGAAGGCGATGTAATTAGTCAATGAAGACAAAAAAAAACAAACCAACAAACCAAAAAAAATCCTACACTTAATTTACTGTGCCTTCTTTGAAACAACCTAAATCAATCTGATGACACTGTTCTTCTGGAGAGACCCAGACACAAAACACCTCTGTCTTCTCTGTATGAGCTATTCCTATGTACTTCACTGAATTAAGAAAACTTTTCCACTTAAGGGTAGAAAAATATTCAAGACTTTTTAATAGAAAGCATCCCTATCTAAAGAGCACTCTTGGTATTTGTAAAGCATTCCTCAAAAGTAATTTGCTTTAAGGATGATAAAGTCAGCTCTTCATTGTTTTATTAGAAAGCATCCAGAAGGTCGTTACCTCCAGCACCCAGGGATCCATCTCCTGGGCAGCAAGAGAGATGGCAACAGGCAGCTGTTCGACAAGTCCTGGAAGAATTAGAGCTTGTAATCAACTGCTGGTCAATTTTTTGTAGACATAGCCTGGATGCGCGGGCTCTAAAACATGGTGCTATATCAGTCTCAACCTCATTTCTTAAGTGTCAGTATAATAAGATTTTTTTTTTTTAATATGTGCAGTATTTGTTCAGTGACTCCTGACTTGTCCCTTTCCTACAGAGGGAATGCCAAAGCACCATCACTGAGGTTCTCAGGGTATGGCAGCCGTCTAAAATAAAACTCTCCGTATATTTAAAAAAAAAAAAAAAAAAAAAAAAAAAAAAAAAAAAAGCTTTACTGGAAGCACAGGGCTTCTCAGAGACTAACAGTTTCCCTGTCCTCTGTACTATCTCTACATAAATACTAGTGCTTGGTATTTGCTCTTTAGATGTTTATAGCTATTTCGCTGACTTCACTCAACAAATTCGTTAGCATTTCATCGGCTTTTCCATAACACACACTCATCCTCAGTTTAGGGGATTACCATCCAAGTCTTCCCAGCGTAATGTTGCAAAAATCAAGTTGCATGGTTTTGAAGCAGCGCATTGTCCAGAACTGTGCGTGCAGAAACATTTTGTACTCATTCCATTGTCAGTAATTAAATTTGCTGTTCCCATCTGGGGCACAATCTTCCCCGAGTTTGCAACAGAATCTCTTTGTCTGATTGCACTGATAGATTGAGATGATGTTCTCCTCATTATTATACACTTCAGATAAAAACAGAGATAGAAAGGGACCACAGCCAATGAGGTCTGATTTTCATATAACAAACAACAGATTGCCTCAATATAGACTCATCCAGTCGCATCCTCGGATGCCCTTTGTAGGTACACGCTACAGTGCAAGTAGTATTTTATGGATTTATGGATGGGAGCTTCATCAACTGGTAAAATAAATACTGTAATTAATCTACTTTTTTATTTTACTAGTAAAAAGAACAAGTTTGGAGAACCTGCTACAAAGATCCAATACAGTTCCTAATTTTAAAGGGAGTCATTCAAATTTTTATTCTTGTTTTTAAATCACAGGTGTTCAGGTGAAGATGTCTAAGAACTGTTTCCGAATGCTTTTACTGAACAGACCTTCACACAGAGAAACATGGAACAAGTTAAACATGAACATTTCCAGACTCGTTTAACAGCAGCAGCACCAGCGAGCAGATTATTTGATAGTTGCCCCACAGAGCCACATATGAATTTATCCACAAAATGCCACAATGAGATAAGGAAGCTTTATCATCTCTGCCACATATGGAAGAACTGCACAAAGAACCTCCTAAGGTCATACATGTAATTTATACACCCGCGAAAAGGGGGTGCTCAGGGCCAGCGCAAGACTCCCACGCAACGAGAGCCTGCGCAGAGGTAACAGCGCACAGCCAGGGAGAGATACCATAAAGGAGGAACTCATCGTATCAGATCTAAGCCACATTCCAGAATGGAAATCAAAATGCAAATGATAGATGATCCATGACACAGGCTCATTTTTCATGGGTTCACAGATAAGGAGCTATTGAGGCAGACAAAGCACAGCAAGAAAATTTGTATTTTTTGAAAGAAGTGCTTCTGCTCTTGCATGTATTAGCAAGGGAGGCAGGGCACTTGAGACCAAGCAGCTCCCTCTACCCCATCTTTTTTGTTTGTTATTAAAGGTCATGTTTATAGACAGCTGAAGTGTTTGAAAACCATAAAATTACCTGTAAGCACACTTTATTGTAAATAAACTCAACCCAAAAGCTGTAAGCAGTTTTAATCCTGTTCCAATGTCAATCAGAATCCAACTCCCATGGACCACAATGGGCATTTGATCAAACCAGGGAAAACACTGAACTTACAGTCTCATATTTAGTTTTATTTATTAACAATTTTATTTACTATCAAATATTGGAATCCATCAATGACATAACTAGCTTGCTAAATCATCATCCCCAGCCAGAGGCAGCCTGCTCCACCTTTAGCAAGCACAGAGATTTATTTTTTCAAAAGATGCAGCATTTTTCAAGGCAAAAGGGAACTCTAGCAAAAAAAGAAAAATCTAACAGCTCAGAAGCTGATGAGTTTATCCTTCCTCTTTCTGCCCTTCTCCCTACCATGTACCAGCCAAAGATTTATTCAGTATCACTTAAAATTTTAAAAAGTGTTGTGTCACCACTGACTATTTAGGAGAACTACCCAGCAGACATGAGTACAACTGGACTGATTTCCTCCCAAATCATCCTAACTGTTAGGGAAAAAAAAAAAAAAAACAAACACAAAACCAAAAACACACACACAAGAGCAACAGTGATTCACAAGCTTGAAATGCATGAAGTTTCTGCTAAGGTTGGGCTCACGCCACTCCAAGGGTCAGGTATTATCACTCCAAGAAAGGTAGAATCTCTCTCAATCTAAGGTTCTCATCTCACCACTTTTTAATACACCTACGTGCAGATCAAGTGTGTGCCTGAATAATTCGTGATATGCATTTTGACAGGAATTTTCAGGCAAATCAGGAGCTAAGAAACTTCAAACTACTTCTCTAATTCACATAGGTAAGGGAATTTTCACTCCATAGTACATCTAACAATACTGAAAGGTATCAGGCCAATGCAAGCGCTGTGAACGTCTTAAGGGAAGCAAGACTTACGTGTGCCACGGAGGAACAAGAATGATGCAGTTGCTTTTGTTCATGAACGGCCCATCTCTTAACAGGCAACATTTCTCCTATGTGATTTATGCCTGTCGATCAGCAATTAACTGCCACCACCACAGCAAGATTTACTGCAGTTCATATTATAATTGGAAGTAAATTGACTGCTTATAATAAAAAAAAAAACCTGAAAAAATCTGTAATAGAGTATGGTATAGACTGCGTTTCCTCAGAGCTTTTGTGAACAACATGCATTTGTCTCATCAATCACAGAACTGCATTTTCATGTCAATCAATCACCACATTAATGGGCTACTCCATTTTCCACTGTGAACATGTATTTACTTTATAGAGATGCTTACAGAAGGTGGGAACCAGCACTTAGCTCTCAGAGGGTGCAAAGTCACTATTTATCTAACGAGGGGTAAAAAACCTCTGATGTACACGTTCTCTTTAGGAGGGAGAAGGAACAACCAGCAGCTGGTTTGATGGCTTGGCTCACACTGCCATGTCCCTCATGCACAAAAGGACTTCAGTCAGGAGTACCATTACTTTAATCTAGTGTTTGCACAAGCTGGTGTACATCAGAAATGCCCTCAATCTACTCAAGATGGGTAATTCCGTGTTACCATCCTTCATATCCAATTCTCTTTATAGTCAACTTTGCTTCAGGTTGTAGGTGCACACCGCGTGGCATCTCAATACCTCTCCCCACTCCTCTACGTTCAAAATACTTACACGCCAAAGAAGTCTAACACAGGCTTATGTGAGCAAACGGTGGAAAGCCTAATTGCCTTTAAAAAAGCCGAGACGACTATTTATAATTACCAGCAAACACATATACACAGTGGGTAACCGACAACTAGTGGAAATCAAAGTGCAGTGCCAAGAGCTGAATATCTAGAATAAATAAATACACTTTATGAAGTTTATACAGAAGAACCTTAGGACACACGTTTTTATGTAAATGCACAATGTGTTGTTTTATCCTTATTTTCATTCTCTGCAGACAAGACCTCTTATGTAAAAGAGAAACAGCAGATACTAAGGGGGTGAACACTCACACAAGACGACTGCTAATACACAAATGCAGCAAATCCCCAAACAAAATCAGAATAACAGATAGGAAATCAACAACAACAGCCCGTGTGTGCAGGCAGTCCTAGTTAACATCTCGGTGAGCTACACAGGTTTTACACGACTATTTACTTTCCAGTTCAAAAAAGCTTGAATACTTGGAGGACAGCAACAGCTCCTTCACCACATGCCACCTATGCCTCACCGCTGAGACACAGACCACTTCCTCTGAGTGAAGCAATTTTTTGTGTGCTTCATACATGGTGGAAGCAGCAGCAATATGTTCACATTTGCAGTATCATCTGCCTGGTACCACTGCTGTTGTGGTAAGTGCTGCTTCAAGCAAGAATACACCCATGGCAGCGTTGCCCACACAGCTGAAAGCACACCGTCTTCACCAAAAGAACAGCACAGCCCCTTGCAAATTGCTTGAAAAACGTTAGCTTGCACAGCTGAAATATTCCACATAAGTCACACACAGCAGGCTAGGAACAGCTAAAGCTGGGTTTTAGGTGCCAGGTCTCTGGGAGGGAAACCAAAGCCACATGCCAGGCACCTCGCAGAAAAGGACAGCTAAAAATAAAACAAGACAGCATGCTGAGCAGCTCCCCATTAAGAAATATCAAAGAACTGGGCAAAAATCAGAATTCTGAGCATCTTACAGGTGTCCTCACCTGCTTGGGAGTCACAGCCCCAGCCAGGCATGCAGGTTGGTTCCTCAGCTTTCCACAGCAAGCACCCCTTCCCAGCACCCACTGGCCTCCTTAAAAACAGGCCAGCACCCAGGCAACCAATCCAGGGGAAGCTGCCTCCCAACCCCACAGCTGTCCCAGATTTCTGAGATGAGGGCAGCTCCAGGTGTGTATCAGCTTCAGCCTCAGAGCAGAGGTTTGTTGCTCCTCTGTACCCACCCAAAGGTCAGCAAAGTTCAGAGCATCAGCTCCTTCTCAGCTCCTCTGCCAAATCCTATGCCCTGCTGACTAGAGAGGATGCTGGGAGGAATCAGGGTCTAAAAACCTCAGGAATTTTAGCATTAACTAAAAATTTCCTTGAGGAGGGAAGAGGTGTCTACCATAATTTTGGAATTTACACTATTAAATGCTAACCCTCTAGTTTATTTAGCCACCTAACCGTTACATGTCAGGTCAGAATCACTTCAAATGCTTAGAGAAACTGTACATTTTAACCTTTTAATAGTGTGTTCTTCTGTTCTTATAGAACAGAAATATGAAACATGGCTTAATTTAGGGGAATAGAAAGATCATTCACATGGGAAGCATCAGTATCTTGTTATAATGGGCTTTTAATTAAGCAGACATTGCACAGTGCTTGGTATGATAAAGTAAATGCTGTTAATGTTCCCCCTACTATTGCCCATACCCTACAAAGCAAAACGCAATCACAAAAATCAACTGAGAAAATAACTTTATTGAATTTTCAGATTTATGAACAATAACAGACCCCAAAGCTGTTACATGCCAGCAGATGGCAATCTTCAGATATAGTAAAAATGTGTCATTAGCAAATGCAAAATTTGAAATCAGAACTGTGTGAGAAAAAAAAAAATCCATTCAAAGACTGAAATTGATCAGAAGTTGTTCACAATCACTCAAGTTTTGTTTTGCAAAAGAGAAAAAGAGGATAGATAATGTATTTTTATTGGTTTGGTTTTATTTTTCATCCTAAAAATTTAATTCTTTTTTTAAACAAATTTTAAAAGAGCATCGTGGAGACATACATTAACATGAAAACTGAATCTTTTTTTCCTGGACAAGTGATGCATTTGATGTTTTCACTAAAATTCCTGTTCCCGGTTCCCTTGAGAGTCCCTCACACGTCCATAAGCATGGCCAGTTTTACTTGGCCTACAGCCCACAGTAGTGCACTCTACCTTACTGGGCAAGAGGAGTTAGCGAGGACTACACTGACGGAAATGAGAGAAGTTTGAATATTTAATTGCTATTAGGAAATGAAACTGTGTACTCAAATTTACTGGTTTAAAATTCAACTGCATCTCCATCTCATAACATGTGGTCAATACATCATCAGACACACAAAAGACACTCGTCTATATTTAATTTCAGTTCTTCAGAAAAGCTGCACTTGAAATTCTGCTTACTCTTGACTCTTGATTTTTTTGAGACCTCAGGACATCATAAAATGTGATCACACTTATAACAGCAGAAGAAACCCAATAACACTTCCAATATCCATGCTGATCTTAGCTCAACGTGCAACCATGGCAGTGCTGGTAACATACACGCCACTCTGCCGTGTCCATTGATAGAACACATCAAATTTTTAAATTAAAAATATTTGCAAGTTAAAAAAATTTAAGTATCACTTATATTAACAATGTTAAACACAAACACTTGCATGAGATTTATTCCAAGACAACTCCTCTGACACTCACACGAAAGTACTTAGTCAACTCACTCAAGTTCATTTATTTTTATTTTTTTTATTTTTTTTTTTTTAATATATTTCCTCTTCTCCTGAAAGCAGCCCCATTCTATTCAGACATGGAATTCGACTCTCATTCAGGAACACTGCATCTCTTTTATATTCATACAGGTGAGATCAGAATCAAGCCTAGTATAATACTAACACGGCTCTCAGGAACAGCCTTATTGACTGTCAGGTCTCTCTGATGGCCTCTTTGTTTAACTCTGGGAAGGTTCTGACTTCTTTGAGAAGTCCAGTAGCCATCACCACCTCACCACGAGGAGAGCCATCATGCACTACGTTAGCTCTTAGCAGCTCCCGCTCCGCCAAAGGGAATACATCCAAATGAAAATGGGTTCTCGCTGTCAGATCATACTGTGAGGTGGAATTACATCCAAAACTGTATTTGTAAAAGAAGTTACAAATTCACTGCCTGTGATCTTCTTAAAAAAAAAAAATCATCTCAGCATAGCTCAGACACAAAAACCCTCCAACCTGCCACCAGAACTCTCCAAAGGAAACTCAGCCTCCAGAGAACAGAAGTGGGACAGTTTATCAGCTTTCAAGAGAATGACAGAAATGGAAGCTGAAACAAAATCCATAACAGCTGGACCAATTTTCTTGGAATTAAAATTAAAAAGCCTGACAGTGTCATAAAAATAAAAGATCTCAGAAAAAATGATGCAAAGAATGTTATTAAAGTAAGGTTTATGAAGTCTGAGAATAATTACAGATAATGTGTATTTATTACTCCTATAGGATCAATCTGTGGCACAGATTTTCATATCTGAAGCCAAACGTACAGATACTTATCACATCTGCAGTTATCTTTGCTCTCAACTCCCACTCATCTCCCTAATGACACATTTACTGTTTCCATTTGTGATAAATCAATATTCTCCATTTTATTTATTTCAGTGTTCTCTTTGTAAGAAAAAAAGAAGGAAGCTTATTTTAATCTTTGATAACAACCCCTACATTTCTGAAAGGACTTAAATCCAAGGAGTAAAAGCCTGTGTCCAGATTGTCATACTGGGCTACCTACTGCTCCTAATGGCTGATCCATTTTAAGATCAGAGACTAAAACTCTAAAGAAATACCTCCAAATACTTGATGTATTCAACAGTCAAAGGAAAAAGCACTTTTTCTGCTCTTTTGAGGACACCTATCCCAGCACACAGTAGGGCAAATTAAGATCTCTAAAGTGGAAATAGTATCTACCTTACTGGGCTCAGCATCCATATGTGAGAAAGGTTCTAGCTAGATTTCAGTTTATTCAGGTCACGGGATGAGCTCCAGACAAAGACGACTCAGCCCTGCTCCCGCTGATGGCTTGAGGACCCACACCCCGCAGTGGGCATGGTTTGAAACCTTCCATATCCCAACGGTGCCTACCCAGCAGGGACACCGTGTCAGCTCTGCTCCTAGCAGAGGGATGTAAGGCTCTCAAGACCTCTCCAAACAGAAGTGAACGCTGTTTTTCTGTCTTCTCCTTCCCTCTCCCACAACGTGACACTGTTCTCCCCCAACTCTCACTCGAAATGCAGTCATCCTACTTCTCCGCGCCCCGGTGACAGCACCGAGCAGCAGGGCTCAGGCTTGCCGCAAGTTTGCCACGGGAGACCATGCCATAGAAGCACACCATGACTGCTCCAGCGGTCCAGCCAGCCACAAGAGGATCCTCTACACAACCAAGATCTCCCATATGTGTGGTAACACCTTCCGGCATTGCTGCTGGGTCCTCCATTTTCTCCCGCCTCCCACAGCTCTAGTCCCAGCAATTGTGTCTGGGGAAATAATATGGGAGACTCCCCTCGCCATGTAAGTACATAGCCCTGTACAGACAGAATAGATTTTTCAGGAGTACTTAACTCTTGCACTCTAGACATCTTTACTTCAGTTCTTTAACGAGAATGCAAAAGGTCCATTTTTAATTCTGAAACTAGTTTACCTTATTAAATAATACAGAAGGCATTATTATTCAAAAGCCAAAATCCAAATGTGTGGGGAGAAAGAAAACCACCACATACATATTTCTTTAAATATATTTCCCCTCATTACGACAAATACACAACTTCATGATACTTCCTTATTAAAAGATAAACAAAAAAAAAAAAAACATAGAAACCCCTTACTTCCAAAGGATATCTGCATCCTTTTTTCCCCAGTTTCTAGGACAGAATGCAGGAGCTATCTTCTTGGCCAAAGTATGCCAAAGTCAAAATTCACTTTTCTTTCTTGCATTTTCCACTTCTCTTGAGCAACCCAGTCATGCTTGTTTCCATT
>JAAGAY010144747.1:25665-44662 GCA_011801015.1 Ardeotis arabs | reverse complement strand
GTTATCCTACACTGTGGTCTTGCTTTGCAAACACAACTTATTTTAAAAAAGAAAAAAAAAGATCAAGTAGCCAGGCAGACAAAAATCTCCCTGTTTTCTTTTGCTACGAATACCATCTTAATTTCCTACGACAAAAGTTAACACCATCTCCCCAAATGTGTTAAGAAATTTCACTACTGAACGATTTCTTTTCATCATTATATCATTTTAAAAGTTAACTTGATCAAAACACACCATTTAAACACGTCCAGGCTGTCTCTAAGTCTTGTACCAATTATCCCACAGTCCTACACCTTTTCAACATTTCCAAGAGAAACATCACCACCTTAAACATTCTCACTCGCTCTGAAAATATTCTTATCTCCACATCCCACAGTGGCACCTAGGATCGTTAGAACTGAATAATTAAAGAGAAAGAAATCCATTCCGGTTTGAAACTTTGAAAATTTAAACCAGCGAAGAACTTGACCCAGAGCTTAACTAGCAGATCCCACCGCGCCGCCCGCGGCCCCGTGAAACCCTGCCCGGCGGCACGCCTGCCAGCACCCTGCGCTCTTTGGAGATACCGCCAGCGTGACATCCGCTCCGTTAGACAGGAAAGAAAAAAAGTCCCTATTCTCGTACACCATCAAATAATCAAATCCTCAGCCTTTCCAATGACTGCCTCAAAATACAGGGATGTTCTGCTAAATGCTGACACATTTTATTTTGCTTCTTTAAATCAGCAGGTATGCCAATGATGGTGAAATCCTTCATGGAAAATAGAAGAAAAACAATGAAGAATGGAAAAGAAAAATAATGAAGCCCTTTTCTACTTCTGAAAAACTTTCAGAAGAATTATTCTTGAGGAATTAACAGAGAGAAACTATTTTTTATACACAGTATTAAGTGATTAAAAGCTTGTTCATCACTTTGCTTAGTTTAATTTTAGAAAGGCCTACTTGCAGATTCTTTGAAATGCATAATTAATTGATAGCAGCGTGGTTACATCAGTACAGAAGTGAACGATAGATGTGAAGTGGTTTTTCCACGAAAAAACACCAGTACAGGGCACAATTACAATATCCAACTCACTCCGCCCTCCGAGGAAGCCGTTTGATCTGCAGATCCGATTGCACAATCATCCATAAATATCACTTGCATCAAAACTCTTACTGGTTTGCAACTCATTTCAACTTGTGCGAGATTTTTTTTTTTTTGTCAATTGGATCTGACATAAAAATTAAAATAATCCTCTTTTACCTCTGCATTATCCTTTAAGTACTTAAGTTTTAATTATATCTCAAGTCTACCTGAAGACATTTTGGGCAACTTCCAATAATGTGCATAAGCAGTTGAATACAGTGTAAAAGTGCATGTAATTTCCAAGTCCCCAGTTGTTAATGAAATCCCAAACATTCAGATTTTAATTGAACTAGATAAAGATTAAGAAGCTTAGCAGCAGCTGGCATTGCGAATTAGTTCTCAGCAGATTTTTATGTTGTACTCTAAATCATTGCTTTTGTAATCTTCCTAAATTGTCCTTTATCTTGCTAATGCAGATATGATTCTCAGAAAGCATTAGGCTTTCACTGTTCCCATTGCCTGTAAAATCTTGAACTGTAAAATCTTAATAGTCTTTTTTAATAAGTATTATGATCTATATGTATCATGTGCATTCAATAAAATCTTACTGTAATTAGAAGAAAAGTTTTTAGCTTTTTTTTACGTGACCTGTTTTCCAGATTAGATTTATTAAACCACGTAAACTGCTGGAGCCGCGTGAAGGCCTCTTCAGAGCCACTGGCATCAGCGGTGCTAGAGGCTCGGCTCTCCGCGACGTTCCTGAGGAAGTTTCCTTCTCCTCCCGGTCCAGAGAGCTTGGCATCAACAGAGTTACACACTTAAACACCCGACAATGTATCATCGGCTGTGATCAACTAGTATTTCGCTTGTAGGACTTTTCCAAGAGTGGGAGAAAGTACCCCATTAACACCAGCGTCAGTCGGTTGTGGCCCCTCGCTCGTCCTCTCCCTCCACCCGCGCCCGGCGCTGACAGGCCCCGCACACACAGGTCCCTTCTGCGGAGCCCCGATGATGAACTCCGGAGTGAAGGTCTGGATTTAAAATAACCACGACAAATGCTTGCTCAGGACTTGTTCACGCATTGTAACAGCTCTTAAGAGAGTTTCAAGTGCAATTATTATCTGCATACTAAAAGGGGTTGTATTTATGCCTCTCAGTTGAGGATGCACTTTTCTTACTCACACTAATGTAAATAAAATCGGAGTTCCTGTCTTTATGAGGAAAGGGGGGAGGAGGAGAGAGGAAAAAAAAGATAAAGAACACTACTACAATTATCAAAAAACAAGAAAACACTTCAGTCTAATTTTTCCCCATCATAAAAAATTCTAGTTATTTTCTCAGCTAAACGGTATTGGTCTTTCAAGCCTGTTGGCAAATGACCAACTAATGCAGTTATGTATGCACTGAAGAAGAAAATTATTAAGAGATAATACAGACAACGGGCATTAAGGGTTTGAACAGAATGGGATTCTAACAGTTCCACTACGGTCTTCTAATATTAAGAGTCTTGGTTGCCCCAGTTTTCTTCTTAATAAAGGAAATGTTTGGCAGAGTAACAAATATGACTGTCGAGAGAGAAAATATCTTCACCTGCACTTCTTGATTTTTTTATTTTTTTTTTTTTTTAATTAAAAGCACAGTCGTGTCCAGACTTAACTGCTGTCATTTCAGTGTATTCTGTTGCCCCAGCCTCTCCCCAGCTGCATTTTCCCTCTGTACCTCCTGTACGGAACTACGAGGTAGCATCGACGGCTGCTGCCAAACACCCAGCATGCTCCAGCACAGAGAGGGCTGCATTTCAGTGATGGGTAAAGTGATCATTAGTCTATAACCCTCTTCAAAGAATTATGTTTGGTTCAGCAAGCTTTGAGATCTTTGAATGAAAGATGCTCTAAGTAGTGCTAAGCAATTTGCTCTCTCTCAAACTAAAATGAAGCTCCTAGCTTTTCATATCTCTTCAGGCCCCTCATTACTTGCCATTTCCCCTTAGCAATCTTCTCATTCCAAACACTGACATTCTGGCAGCCCAGCTATTTTCAGAAACTATTACCTAAGTTTGAGATTGTGCATTTTTTGCTAGGTATTTTTTTCCAAGCAAGTATTTTGCTACCTAAACTTCAGTGAACTTACAAGTAAACTCAGATACACAACTCTACTTACATTTTTTTCTTTTTCCATAAAAACAAGGAGTTAACTTCACAATGTTGACTTCTCATTTCAGCCACTTTCTGAAGTACAGCTCTAGTTCCAAGAGTGACTTAGGTAGTTTAGCCTCAATTTTCTCAGCTTTTTATAAAAGCTTGACAATTTTTTTTCCCAAGATTAAATAACACATTCTTTGGATGTTCCAAGTTCATGCAGGGTTTTTAGATGCCTGCAGCTGATTCCAGGGTACCCTAAATTAAGCATTCATTGAAAAGCCTGTTAAGAATTTTGTCCTTCAAATTACTCCCGTAAGAGCAATGGAACTCAGCTCCTAAATCGCTTCCACAGCTGGAGGGTTTCTCTTGCTTCAAAATAAGCCATAAATAAGAACTTTGATCCAGTTTTTTTAAATGCAAAATAAATTATGCAAAAGCAATTGACACCAAAAGGAATTATGTTATGGACTTGATTGAGAACATACTCAGTTCCGACCCTGAGAGTCAATCATCCCCTCTGTGGCCTTATCCTCAAGTTTCCTCAAAATTTACCAACATACTGCCAGAACAAGAATAGCAAAATTGAAAATATTTAACTTAGAACAGAACTGAAACATTTGGTTTTCCTAACCATACAAAAAGGCATGCATGAGATCCATCATTACACAAAATATTTGTCTTCCTGCATGAAAACAGGCAGGGCAGGAACTGCAAACAAATTATAATTACTTGGACTCCTGTTAAACAGACTAGTGAGCCTTATAATTAGTAACATAATCACTTTAAGACAAATATACTAAATAAAATAATGCATCTTCAGCACCGCTCCACAGAATTATGCTAACAATTTCTGCTTTACTAATGAGCTTGTTGCTTTATCAAAGTTTGGGATTCTGAACCTTAGAACATCGCCCTCTCCGTTGACTGGAGGAGTCATTCCTGATTCAAGAGACACGCAAGAGCAGAAAAGAACTTCCACTGAGTTCTCACACGCTTTAAGATCTGCTTGTGGGGATGCTGATTGTACAGGACAATTGATCAATAAAATTCATGTATTTCAATCCTTTCCTTCTAACACACCTTCCTCACTAGCCCAAATTGATTTCTCTGCTGGCTCATGACCTACCCAGATGCTCACTAACTTGAAAATGACTGACCAGCACTAAACGGTGTTGTGGCCATGTCTAATGGATAAAAGTGATTGAAAAGAGTTAAAATGTATTTTTCTGATATATAATCACAGATGCAACTACTTCTATTACTCAGATCATAAAGGCAAAGAACGCTTCATCAACTGACTACCGCAGTTACTGGAATTACCCATTCAAGTGCCGCTTGCAAGAGTTAAAAAAATTCTTCACAAAATTTCCCATTTAGGCGTGTTAATGTGTTTTCTTACATGGGCTGGGGGAAGGAAAGAGTAAGAACCTGACACCAAGATATAGACAAGATGTACCTGCAGAGATCTGCACCAGCCCCAGCAGCTCAGGCAGGAGCTTGGGCAGCAGGGACAGGCTGACATGGAGAAGCTGCTCCATTAATCACCAACGTGCAAACCAGTAAAGATACTCCAGAATCAAAACTCATCACATACCAGGGTCGCTTCAGAGAACAGATAAAAGGTCCAGTGACGATCTCGCATTAGAGGTCCGTAACCCCATCAGAGGAATTTACTAATGAAAATTATTTTATCCAAAGTGCTCTCTTTAAGTCTAAGTAGAAATCACAGGTTTCAGTGAGTCTCCATAGAGAAGCAGAAAATTACATTTTAACACGGTGCACGAGGTTGAAGGATTTATAAGCAATACGGGGCCCCTTAACGCGAGGTCTCACATGCACAGAGGCCATACCACATGATAGCGGGGACGTGCCGAACTGGGCTCTGGGAAAGGCTTGGTATCATTCAGGAAAGATTTTCTGAAGGAAGAGCAGGTTATTACAGCCTTTCATTGAACTGAAAGGCATTAGAAGCACTTGACTTTTCCACAGTATCACAGAATAGCCAAGGTTGCAAGGGATGTCAAAAAATCATTCGGTCCAACCTCAAAATTTGTATTTATTCACTGCTCAGTAAATTGGTCAACAACTTCAGTTAAAAACACAAGCTCTCACTTGCATCCGGAGTTACAGTTTTTGTTGGCAGAATGATTTCAGGAATGTAGATCTCAAATACAACATTCCACCTGCCATCCAAACTACAAAAAACAGGTGTTCACTGGATGCACACAAAGGGTTGTGCTTTTTAAAATATTAAATAAAAAAAACCAACACTCCTGTTTTGCTCTCCCTTCTATTACACAAAACCAATTTACATGCTTTCGGACTCCAGCTATTACTTTGTTTTCCCTTCATCTAAATGCAATGAATAACCGTGGTCACGGCTACTGAGACAAAAGCTAAGGGAATTCATTTCTCATTCCACGCAGCCACGAGACGCTGGTGACACCTGTAACGTCAGGAATGCAACCACATACTGCAAGTACAATCTGCTTCATCCACGGCCCCTAACACACCAGCCTCCCAAACCCACTTTATTCATTTTTCTAATAATTGCACCAGTTTTCTGGACAAATACATAATGTCATAAGAACAGATCTACACTGACAACCAAGGCCAACTGTATAATGCTTGTCTAAGTGGCAGTAAGATTCATTAATTAGGTTGCTGCTTTAGAGTGTTGTTCCCCTGCAGCTATGTTCTGCTCAAGGGTATTTTCAATAGTATTGAATAGATGAAGCAATTACCAAGCAAAATCCACTAACTGATGGCCAGTGTCAGATTCCTCAGGCCATACTTTCAAAGGGTGTACATATATTTACTCGAATGAGTGATTGAATTTAGAGGGGAAAAAAAGCAAAGCAAACAAAAATCCCCAGTGAGACAGCTTATGTGTTCTTCACTTTTAGGGGTGTGATCTTTAAAACAAAGGTTCCCATCCTGCAGAGACAATGAAGATGTAGACGGCAGCCACAGGATGCCCAGCTGCCCGACTGCACACGCAAATCAGGTTGGTTGCGATCTAAAAGCTCATACTTTCCTCACAACTAATGGCAGGCAAAGAGCTTTATTTATAGTTATTTGTCCTCTTTACTGACAGCAGTATAAGCAACTTGTAGAAATAATAATAGCCTGAGTCCAGCTAAGTGTTTCCTGTCCTGGTATCTGACTTACATGCTACTCACTGGTTTATTCCAGTAACGTCATTTTTATAAGATGACATATCTTTCAGCATTTAAGTTAAATAAACACAGCACAAGTATTTTGGCTTTAGTGTAAACATGTGGAAAGATTTTCTTCTTGTGAATTGTTGGCTTGGCTTTCTCCCCCTTTTTGCTGCTTCAGATACTGTGATGTTTAGACTCTGCCTCATTAAAGTCAGGAGCAAAAGTAAACCAGTTTTCAGGCGGGAGCATTATTTTGAAAGTTTAGGATATCTGTAATTCTAACTGATCTTCCACCTGGCATTAAATCTTCAAAGAATGTCAAAAAGTATCTTAAAAACTTCAGATGTCTGACTGTGTACAGAGGAGGAACAGATGCACCTCTGTAATTTGCCCATAAATAAGTAAAAATGAATCCATCAGCTATTCAGGGATACTTCCATGCAAGCATGCAAACACATCCTTTTTTCCTTTTCTGTTTGTTTTTTTTACAGTTTTTAAACATCTTCTGAACCAGACCTTACAGAACACTGTTAAAAAAAGCTTTAAACACTGACGTGTTTGTTTTTAGAAACTTACTATGCAGAAGTGCCATCTCGTAACTCTCATCCTTAAATAAAACCTTTAGCCACTGCCCTTGGCCTCCAAATTCACTGGGATCCATATATGGCAGTAAAACATGCATGCACAAAATGCACAATTTCTTTTCCCAGAAATAGAGAAAGCTCAGTCTGCAGGAGCTTCCTTTGAGGTCACAGCAAGTCAACGGCTGAAAAAAAGTTAACATCATAAATTAAACTATTCCTGAAAAATCAGCAGACACTTAACAGAGCTCCCCTAGATTCCTCCCACCACCACCTTTTGGTGTCTGGCTTTAGGCATGCCTTCGAGCAGAAGCGCGTGCCCTGCTCTAAGCACACACACAGCTGAGCAAAGAAGGGAAAGAGGAGAAAATCCGTTAGTTTGAATGACATTTAACAAAGTTTTTAATAGAGACAAGTTTCAAAAGACAGATCTAAAAATCAAGTTTTGGCCAGCCCAACAGCACTTAGAGTGACCAAATTTCCTCTGAAGTTTCCTTTTATTCTTTACAGATTAACAAACCCATTCTTAAATACTTATTTCGGACACTGGGCCCGCTCTCTCTTCTTCCAACTGATCTATTTATCTAAAAAGTAAACATGACCACTGACACAGCAGGAGAAGCGGACTAAAATCAATTTTTTAAAAAATCCCTCAAAGTCTCCTGTGCAGAAACGGCACACAATTTGTGACATGCGAATTCAAGATAAGTCAGCTACAGAAACGCAGGTGAGGAATTCAGGTAGCAGGAAATCCTTCAGTCCCAAGCCTGATAAAAGCGTGTCTGGGTGGGTGATCAGATGGGGTATCACACTGATGCTTTGTTCTTTTTAGTAGGCTGTGCTGGTTTTTCTAATGAGCCAGAACATCAACATTCAAATTACACTTCTACAAAGTAATCCTTTCATTCCCTTATCTAGAAGGAGCAGAATGAAAAGAAACAAAGAAATCAGCTGGTTTCTGACTAAAGATTTCCAGTGCAAATTATGAAGCCAAGAATGGAGTAAGATGTACATCAGCAGCTGACAACACACGAGCTCCTCCACTGTGCTATATCATTTCCCAGTTATCTTGTGTCACAATTATGGCAGACTTCTTTCCATTTGCCTTGGCATTTTCTAGTCCTCCTTCAAGACTGCACAATGAGACACCAAAAACGTGCAGCACTACGGTAGGAGTCGCGCTGACCTCTGCAATGCCACGGAGTCAGCTCAGGTTGCCCGTCCCGGTCTAAAAGCCATGTGTGTGATCGCTGTCCCACCTCAGTCCAGATATGTGTGCTTCCATTGCTCTTTTATTACTTTCTCCCATTCACAGATGATCAACCCTGAAGAGCCCTCTTTCTCATGCACTCAAATCTAGCAATTGCCCCTCTTCTGCCTCACAGCCCTTTCCCAACATGTCCTTAAAGTTAACAACAAACCCCACTAGAAAAACCCCCAAAAAAAAAAAACCAGCAAAACATACAAACAAAAAACCTAACACACTAAGAATTTCTAGACAGATTTCCTTATCAATCTGCCCTAAAACAACACCTGAGCAGGAGATTGAACAGCTACCCCCCAAAGCATGTCCTATTTGTTTTATTAATCATTCACTTCAAGATATAAGCTAGGACACCCCATACATGGCCAGAGCCTGCTATGCTAAATGCTTTATAAACTCAGGTCAGGAAAACTGTCATCTCCATCCCAAAGATTATTTGCAATGTAAGAAGAGACAAAGGGGTAGATACTCAGCAAGACAAGGACACTGAACCAGTATTAATGAGTATGTAAGAACACAAACAATACAAATTTTATTTGTGAGTTGTTTGGTTTGGGGTTTTTTTTAATTAATTTTTGGCACATCCTAAGAAGCTAATACTAAGTTATCACAGGTACATCTGAAAGGGAGAAGGCTGTCTAATACCTGGAAGACATTCATCAACACTGTGCCACCTCCTCGGTTATACAAAAGTCCTCATGCTACAGTAGAGAATGTATCTCAAATCTGTATTTGAGGAAATATTTAGGAGCAGTATTCCCCTCCTTCTACAAGCTTTGATCAAGGAGACTTAAGAAATAGGTTCTAACACACTTGGATTTCACTTGAGGTTTTGTTGTTGTTTAAAGTAGTGAATAAAGATGACGGGCAAATAGTCTAATTAGCACAAATATCTTGTTTCTTGAAACTTCCGTCAATTTTTTGAACAATTGCTTAGTATTATTATGATACTCTCCATTACCAACCCCAAGCTAATGTGGACCTTTCTTCTGCCACAAGGACGGTTTTCTCTTCCATCCATACAAGCAACCAAGGTGTTCACGCCTGCACCATCCCTGCCCCCTCACGTGAAACGCTCCCAGTGCTCCCGGAGCCGAAGGGCAGCGGGACTCCTGGATGCTCCTGCCGGCCGCCCACATTCCACAGGGTCGATGGATTATATTTGGCTAAAGCACATCTGTTGGCAGTCACTCAATTCCTGTTTGCAAAGCCCAAGGGTCAAAGCGTATTTCGTTTCACTTGGTCACTCCCGCCAATGACAAGTCCTCCACCTGTTAGAAAACAACATCAGGGCTCTTACTCAAATTCGACTATTTTGGTTCTCCACCAAACTCCCTTCTCTAGTAAGGGGATAACGATCGCCACAGCAGACAACAAACAACCCCTGTGGATCAGCAGGACTTTATGACAAAAAGTTTCTTACATTTGCCTAAGCATATGTCAAAACGAATCACGGCAAACTTTATTAACGTATAAAAGACTTTGCCGCTGGAATGCCGTCAGCCTGAAGTGTAAGGTGACAGAGCCCTCACAGTGTCAAGCGCTTGTGATAATTGAAGTCTGAAAATATTTCACAGACAGTTGAAATAAATATTTATATTTAAGGAATATATTGAATTACCACAGATCACAAAAAGGGTGACTAGAGCAACACTCACGTATTTTGTTCTTGGACTTTTAGCTTAGCATTTGATGAAAGGCTATCTAGTTTTAACCCAGACAAGCTGGAAAGATTATTCACCTAATGTCTTCTCTGGAAGACTGCAGCTCCAGTGCTAATAAGGGAATTTAATCAGATGGACAAACCTTGACAGCAATCCTTTTCCAACACACTTAGTATTGAAATAGGTCTAGGTGTTCCAAGATTTATAGAAGAAATTCAGTATTTGAGTGAACACGGAAAAATACCCGAAAGTTTTGACCACCCAAGATGTAGGCTCTTGTTTTTCTGACTTCATTTGTGATACACATCGCATTACAAACAATTACATAGACCGCACAGATGAAACATCTGTTCCAAACGTATATGCTACAAGATTCAAGCAGAATTGATTTTGCCCACAGCATCACTAAATCTCCCAGATTCGCTGGAAACTGGCCCAGGACAAGAGAGCACTCAGCAGCATCTCCGAGCAGGACAGCCACCGCTGCTCCTTCCCACGGCCACACCCGGAGCCCCAGGACAGAGGAGAGCTGCTGCGCACGAGAGCACGGCACAAACACAGAACACAATCTCTTTCAGTGTGTTCACAATAGAAAAAAAAAAAACCAACCACGCACACAGATGAAATACACAGAAAAAAACCACACAAAGGCCAGTACTTTCTAAAATTGCAGAGGGAACAGCCTGCCAGCGGGCTGATGAAACACTTGAGATAAAGTAGCATAATCAATAACAATGCTGCACCTTTAAAAACCAGCAAGTACAACGCGATCAATTCATATCTCGATGAAGTAGCGTAATAAAAATCTGCAACTACAATAAGCTAATTTAATGTTACTTTATCAAGCGCTCACATTTTCAACTACTGTTGTTCACAGCAGAATGAAGCCTGTGTAAAAATATATGTCATGAGTCAATATGGCATTCTACTGAAGAGAAAAGACCCACATCATTAAAATCTTAAGTAAGCCTTCATTAAATAAAATACATGAAATTAGCTCTTTCAAAAGAATTTAATTAGTCAACACATGCAGGTTAAACTCCCAATCTGCCATTGTGGTTTTTTAAGCCATTCATTTTCTTAAAGCTTTGTTGTAAGAAGGATTTTTTTAATTGTTGGTATTTTTATAATACCGTTAGAAACCACAGTTCCTTCATGAAGAGGACAAAGTATCCCTTGCGAACAGCAAGAGACACTTTCATTGCTACAGTATATAGAGTGCTGCCTTGTTAAGGCAATTTCAATCATTTCACGCATCTTCATTAAGTCAGAGATACGGCTCAGCTTTTCACAGAGAGAAACCTCAGCAGCTGCAGAGAAAAGGAGGGACAACAGATTCTTAAACAGAAAAGAGGAATTACCAGTTATCTAGCTGGAAATGAAACCTCTGGGAAGCCCCATCTGCAGTCTCAGTCATTACAAATCACAATAATTACGGGAGCTCTCAGCCCATAGATAAAATTTCAATACCTATGAAGAGCTGCAATGCTGCAACGTCCACGCCACAAAAGACACTGCCAGCTCATTTTGCCAAGCTTCAGGCTACTTGTAACACGGAGAGAAGATGAATCAATAAAATGTTATCAGTAAAACAGTTTGATTCCTGCACAGTTAAGCGCATGGCCACTTCTATATTTCAATCCCCTCGGGTCAATATAATTTTACACAGTTACCCAATTCTCAGCAGTGAAATGATACTGGTGGTTGTTTCAGATATTCTAAAGCACTTATTTCTACATGGGGGATTAAAAGAAAAAAAAAAAGAAAAAAATTACTTGTTTCCTATCTGGTTCAAAACCTTGGATCTTTAGCACAGTCTTAAATGCTAGCAGCTTTCTACCCCAGCTCCCATAAATTAAGTTTCTCTGAACAGTTCACTCGGCAAAATCCTATGTGTCCTATTCACCCAGCGCTTAAATAGGAGTTTGGGAAGAAAAGCAAGTCAAATCTGGATTTGGCCTTTCATTTAAAGTAAATAAGAGACATGAAATAAGATGTAATTTCTGCCTACTCAAGATAATCAACCCATGTGAGCAAATTGAACTATTCGCCAATAAATTCTGCTAGGTTACTCACCCCAAGGACTGGAGAAACTGTAAATGCTACTGACAAAGACTAACTGCACAGTTAATACAACACTACCCCATATCCAGGTAATTCTTCATACACACTCTTAATTTCCAGCTTCCCACCTGGGCATACAATAAAATAACGCCTCAAGTTAATCACATACTCCAGAGAGCTGCATTTTTTGCATAAATAAGCGCAACAAGTAGACCTCCAAACTCAAGGAAATAATAATCACCATCTCTTAACAAACTGTAGTGCTCCAGACACAGGGAACATTCAGAAGAAAGCTCTTTTTGGACATATGTCCACTTCCCTTGATTTAGTTTGACAACATCCTAATGAAATAGTATAAATCCATTACTGGACCAGCCACGGGCACCATGAAGTCAAAGGCAACTGACGCCAGCAAGATAGGACTGTAGTCCCAAAAAGGAAAAAAATGCCTCAATTTATTTTCATTTTGCTACCAATCGCATCTCATTTATCTCCTTCATTCTTTAACTCCCGCACTATAGACAACATATGAAGAAAAACAGCCCAGCCAAAAAGTACTTTTTGGTTTTTACTGTAATACAATACTGTTTATTCCTGTATTCACATCACAGAAAAAGTAAGGAATATTTTATTAACTAAAATGCCCATCTACTTCCCTGCCATAGCTCTTTTAAAAGGTTTAGTTTCTTTAAATATTTAAAGGATGTTGAAATAAGCAGGCCAAAGTCCCCCAGTATATATGATGCCATTCCTCTGCCACATTTCTCCTCTTGGGAAATGACATTAACGCATTTCTAGCACTAAATTTTACTAGTTTAAAAATTAGCAGAAAGGGCCTAATCACTAAGAAATAAAGCATACATTTATAAATAAGAAAAAGCTGCACTAACGCCTTATTTTTTTTATTATATCACCAAAACTGTTCTCATAACTTTCTTCTGAACAACTTTTATAATCGCATCTTATAAAACCACCACGGATACGTACAGGAGGAAGAAGCCTGTCTATTTTACTAGAAGGCTGAGCTCATGAAAATCCAACTGCATCAATCCTTTTTTATTATTCTTTCAAACTTCCCAAATTAAATAACTTCCTTGAGCTTGGCTAGAGCCTTCTGAATAGAAATTCCACTGGGAAAAGAAGTTTTAGATTAACAGCACAATACATTCAGAAGTCAATAGATAAACCCAGTGCTCGCCAGCACTACCCAACACTGCAAGACTGGACAGATCTCAAAAACCATAACAAACTGCTCAGAAACAGCTTTCCTAACCTGCCCCACTTTTGGTTTGGCACTGAAACCAGCAACATGAACATCACCTTTGTATCACACTCAGGGAATTACTGTTTGAAAAATGTTCGATTCAATAATATTTTTTAATTGTAAAAATACTTCCATCTTTGTATTAAAAACAGGGGGCTTTCTTCAGTGGTGGTTTTTTTTTTTTAACTACAGAGATGAAGCTGAAAAAGCAGTAAGGCAACTCAAAGATAAGAACGTGCACAGGGCACCCATCCTTCCGATATAAGGCAAGTCCCTTAACATGAGAAAACAATGTGACCAGACACTCAGGAGATGGAGTGAAATCTCTGAACTTGTTGTGAAAATTCTTTAAGCCTGGTCTCAACTTCACTTGAACACCTGGCTTAAGACCGTATCAGCTTCGATTGTTCTCTATGTTGGAAGCAGGATGGCTTTTACTTTTTGATCTGTTTGACCTTTTCTCCACTCATTAACAGCGTTGCTCTCTCCATCCACCAGAATCCCCTTGGGACAGGCCATGAGCACTGGAGGGGAGAGGGCAAATCGGAGCAACGTCTGCACTGGGCCAAAGAAAGCCAGACCGATTTTGCTACGAGCTGCAACCGTGAAGCCCAACCAGAGAGCACAGCAGAGCCGGCTATGCTTTTTAAATACACAAAGCCAGCAGTTGTCAGTGAGGAGAAAACACGTTTTTTTGCTCTACCCATGTGCCCGTTATAGCAGTCACAGACATCCCACGTCTCAGCTCCGTAGGACGTGAACAAGACACAGCTCACCACTAAGTGCATCCCACTGCTTCACCCCCTTGGTTCAACTCCAAACCTGCTCAAAGCAGACAAGAAATGTCCATGTACTGAGACACAAGAGGAAATGCATTCCCCAAAATTCTGGTAAGTGACTCGAACAGCTCTAATGGCACAACTCCCCGAACTCAGGCAGGATGCCTTGCTGGTGCTACTGTTGTGTTACAATCATTAAAAACTTACACTCACTATTTATTATCCTGTAATTCTGTAAGGCAAATCTAAAGATACGTTGCCATGACAAACACACACAGCAGAGTTTTCATGCTAACCTGATCCCTATGATATCCTTTTCCTTCAATTAACAGAACCCCATTTTATTATATCTCAACCAGACAATCAAAATATTTCCAGTTCTGCTGGCGTGAGCCTTACGAAGAGACAGATCGCCAAGGCTAAAAATCCTCTGCAGCGAAGCGGAGGAACTGCACGCACAGCCAGACCTCGCAGATGCCATGGGCTAGGATACCATGTTATAAGGCTGTAAAACTATGGCCTGTGGCTCCAGTCCAGCCTGCAGAGTAATTTAATCTAGCTCACAAAGAAATGAGGAAAATGGCCTCTGCTGTGCTGAATCAGCAGTGCTGGAAGCCGTGCCACCCTCTATCAGCTAGTAAGAGAGCGCTTTGTCTGCCGTGCCAACTCCGTGTAGAGCGACTATCGGGCAAAAGAAAAGACCAGCAGGAATATTATGTGCCAGATTTCCAATAGATGTAAGTCAGAACAGTTCCAATGACTTCGGGAGTTGCACTGATTTACATCATTTCAGGATTATAAGGATTTACATTCATTGGAAGTTTCACTTCTCTTTTTTCCCCTCTTTTTAATTAAAAGAATGGTGTAGACTTGGCAGCAGTATGAGTCTTCAACAGACTAAGATCTGGGAAGGATCTTGAAAAAGTTTTGTAAAGCTCAGAGAAAGGCAATAAGCCATTTTTAGTTTAAAAAGATACGGTGGCTAAATTAAAATTCACAAGATGCATATGAATTCTGATCTATACATGAGTAATACACATAAGTATCTACTTTCCCTCTTCACACTGGAGCTCCCTAAATATAACAATAGCAAAAGAACAGCAATAATTGAAAACTTTGTTCATTCAATCTGGTTATGTATCATGAAAAACTATCAGCACAGATGTTATCCCTATTTATGAGTCATAACTTGGGCCAAAACAAATGCCATGTATTACTTCATTTTATTTTTTTTTCTCCTAAGCACCAAAAAAATGACTGCCATTGGGATTAGAAAAAAACCACATGACTGGAAAAAACAGGGGGTACTGCTCGTCAGGAAGCAAGCCAACCGGGGCAAAGTTTGGTTTGGTCTGATTTCCAGATAAACTTTTAACTACTACATCATGTCTCGGCGACCTCAGAGCAGTTTCTGTTGCTTGTCTGCTCACCTCTCCAAAAAAGCAACATAACAAAATAAAAAAAGCTCTTCTCCCAAGACAGTGTTCCTAATACTGCCCTCAGAAACATGCACGTACCTGACTTGTTTCCCACAGGTGACCACGTTGGGGAAAGAACAGAAGGAAAGTGAGAATCATTCTGGTGCTTGAGCTCCTTACATAGGCAACAGATTGATGTTTTAAGACTGAAAGTTTTTAAGAACTTGTTGGCATGGTCATATGAAAAAATACGTGTAGTTGTTCTTCACGCTGTCTCTGTGGCACAGTGACCTGCTCCCAAGCCAGCTGACCCTTCAGAAACACTTCAAATTAGGCTCATAAACAAACAGGACACTGTTTACTAGCGCAATTGAGCTGATGTGTTACACAAGAACTTGAAAATAAACTGTTTCAAAATCCACCTAACGAAAGAAAAGTTTAAGCCAAAATGCCTCTATATTCACGAAATGTAGTTTCACCTCATCATATCTTTTTCAGTGCTCACCTCTGAACAGGTCAGTGTTAAATCTCCTGCTTCCAATGAGTCTGATTTAAAAGCGTTCTTCAAAGGCTTCTGCAATTGTAGGAGTATTAAATTTTATACCTCCTAAGCTATTTATTACCTGGGGAAGTACTTAATTGACATTCACCAGATATTAACTTTTTTGAGCATGTGTTACTGGGTTTGGTATATAACCTTGAGTTTTTTTCCCTTCCCCCCTCCTTTCATTTTCTTTTTTTCGTTTTCAGGACAGCTCTCCTAGTAACGGCATGTTTCTCAGTCTGCAGGTTCCCTACAAATTTCTCTTGGAGGTGCAGACACATGCATTGCAATCAGAGACTGCTCACAAGGGACTCCAATGCAGATGAAAGGTGGAAACATCGGTTAGACTGTTAATAAACTGTTGCAGAATTTTTGTCTTCTCTTTAGATCTCCACAACACGCATCACTTCTGGAGTTGCCCAGACCCAACATGAACCACGGCCCAGCAGTTCTATGGGGTACCCAAGCCTCCAAGCACTCAGCATGCAACATCGCTTCTTCCCATCCATCTCCATTTTAATTTTCTAATTTTTTTTTATTCCAGGAGCAGCCCCACTCCACAGATGTTGAACTCTCCCTCCTACAGTTGCATTGCCAAAGGACACTACTGCTGCATTAACTTTGCTTCATCACCACCTCTTCCCAGGCAACAAAAGTTGCTGTATTACTATAAAGGTAAAACCAGCTGTGCCACTGCCACTCAGTTCTGCTGCTATGTAACAGGATACAGCCAACATTATGCCTCAACTCACAGTAGAAACGGAAAATAAAACTTTGTTTTATTGAAAATACTAGGAAATATCGTTCCAGTAAAATGCATTGTCTGCACTGAGCTTTCCCAAAACACCATGGTTCATTCACTGCTTGCAGAAATTCCCGCAAAGACTCACGCAATGGGCACTCAGTGATCAGTATGAGATTAAACCTCTATTACATGGTTTAGTAGTGCACTTGGCAGTGTTAGGTTAATGGTTGGACTTGATCTTAAAGGTCTCTTTCAACTTAAACCATTCTATAATTCTGTAACTCATGACTAACACAAACTCCAACATTTCTAACTGCCACTGCCCCACACAACCACTCTACATGGGTTTCTTCTAGTCAGGAGGTATCAAAACCATCCGGTACAATTAGAGTAGCTTGATTGTTATCAGGTATAGCAATCTGCCTTTTAACTTCCAATTCCTCTTATGTCTCAAACTCCAGGCAAATAACAGAGAAAAAAAAAAAAAATCTCTTTCAGTAAACTTTGCACAGAGAGAATCAATCTACTATTCAGTTATTTGAACAAGGATCTGGAGTTTGGCGATCTAGAGATCATTAAACTTCTCCTGATGAGAGTCTCTTCTTGTAATTTGAACACAGTATAGGGAAATCTTTGGGTGCAATCTAAACATTTTTGAGAGCTGCCATCCTTGAAGATTTCATCACACCAAATCTTACCATGCAACCGTACACATACCTTTCCCTCAACCTGTCCCTTCTCTCCCCAGGAATGGAAAAACCCAAACAACAACAACAACAACAAAGTTAGTTTTGGGTTTTTTTTTTAAATGCCATTTACCGACATTTCTTTATTAACTACAGAGGGTCAAAAGGCAAAAAAGGACATGGAATCAACTGAAAAACGTTCATAAGCCCATGAAAAGATAAATAAATGAAAGAATAACACACTCAAATAAGTCAGGCACAAAATAAAAACATTTAAAACTTCTGGTGTAATTGTGTAAACCTTCTGTTTTCAAGGGAGCTAAGCAACCAGCCAGCAACAGTTTGGCTCCTGAAAGACAAATAGCAAGGCATAAAGGACCTGAAACCATGACTTTTTTCACGGTTTCACTTTCACTAGGTGGGAAATACTCTACAAATAATTTTCCATCTGGAAATCCACTAGCCCTATTCTCTCTTCCCCCCTGAAGTGGGATGCTCCAGAATCAGATCGTATCAGCAGAGGGAGTCTCTTCCTCTAACACAGAGATCAGCATGCATCTGGCTTTCTTCAGTTACCAAAAACACACAGACATGATGGGCAAAATTAAACAGAGACACTACACAGAAAAATATTTGAGTGTGGGCTGGGCCTTCTAATAAGCTTTATGAATAATACAGATATAATAAAAACAGGTAGTGCAACACCCAGAACAAATACCTCGCCCTCAGCACAAGACACAGCAAAATCCGTCAGCACAGTGAAGACAGACTAGAGCAGAGAGCCCATCCATACTCCACATCCAGGTATGACACTCCCATACACTACCTTAGGTTTAATTTTATCCTGTTCCTTCAGCTCATGTTGGGATTAGAAACAGCTCCTTCAATAAAAGTGTCCTCTACCGAGCAGACCTCCCTAGGGTCTTGGGGGTGGCCAGCCTGAAAAGCATCTCTGAGCCTGGGAACAGGCCTCGCGCTAGCCAGCAGTGGAGCCGGGGAATTTAAATAAACCCTACAAATGCAGGGTATCCTATACTGGACAGAGAACTGAAGTAGTCCTTCCCCTCCAACAACAACAGCATCTTATTTAACTTGCATGAATTTGTCCTTGGCTTTTAACCTGGAATGTTTCTAGATGGAGAAAATGTAAAGATCCCAATGTTTGTAACTCTCCCAAAAGCCATAAAAAGTACTGACAAACAGAGACATTTGGATTTGTAGTCACATGGATTCGTGTTCCTTTTAGTTATTTCAATAACTTTACCCAGAGCATAAGTTCTAATGGTTGATGGTCAGAGCAGAAGGCGCTATCACATGGGCTCCACCACAGTCTGTTCTGAACCGGTTTTGTTCAATGCTTTTATTAACAGAAATGGAATGCAGCATATGTTTGTTACATCTGCAAACGATACGAAAGCAGGATGCAACTGCAACTCTGTTGGAGGTCAAGATTAGAACTCAAAACAATTCTAACAAGTCAGATCAGGCCAATAAATATATATATATATATATAATTCAATAGTAGAGGAGCAAGGTAACCCAATTCAGCAGGATTGATCAACCACACAGAGAAGATGACTGGGTAGGCAGCAGTTCTTAAAAAAAAAAAAAAAAAAAA
>JAAGAY010144747.1:0-25645 GCA_011801015.1 Ardeotis arabs | reverse complement strand
TATTCATAATTATTTAAAAGACAATTTTGTTTAATAAGGACTGGAATTGCTACTAGAGAAATTCAGTATGAGAAAATTTTAGACTAAAAGTAATTTTTGTGCCTAATCTATGAACTGCTACAAAATGGTGATTTATAATAGGCACAGTAATAGCCTTAATGATTGCAGCGCTTCCGGCTACCAGCGAAACACACAGATTGGCTCATTTCAAAGCAGTATGGGCTTTTTTTTTTTTTTTTTCCCCCTCCTTCATGGGTGGCCTATCCGTATCTTCAGGGTCCTTGGAGGAGCTTCCAACATCCCCACCGTGTGTTCCACATATTGGTTGCTATTACCATGCTAATGTTAATAGGCTGCAGCTTACATGACCCCTCCGAGCAGCAGCTCTCGCACAGCACAACTAGCAGAGCGCTGAATTACTGCCACTGGCTCTCTATTACAAAATGCTGGCAAGCAGTGAGGAGCAGTGGCAGGGAAGTAGCGAGGGCAAAGCAAAAAAAATAATTACAATTTTGTATTGGAAGGGAGCAGAAAGCAGGAATCTAAACAGGCTGGCAAAGAGAGATGCTGGAGCCTGGGGTCATGAGGCACGGGGCAGCGGGAGCGGCTGAAAGTCACTATTTCCAATGACACTGCAGCCCATATGCAAGAACATTTGCCACTTCTCTCCCTCTGTGCAACTGCAATTCAAAATTAATAAATAAATTAGGGACAATGAATATAAGCAAGAATTATAACGCCTATGGCAAAAAGAAATCTTGTTCAACCCAACTATTTTTTATATCACAGAGAATTCACTCAGGAAAAAGCCTACTGAAAGAAGCGAAGCAGCCAGTACTAATGACAAATATTTTGGGAAAACAGAAACTCCATATGTTCTTCTTTTATTCTACTAAAAATAAAGAGGAAACCAAGAGCTTTTTGAATTTAAGTGTATCATTTCCTTATGCCAGGAGACAAACTATGCCTAAGTTAAGTCTGGACATTAATGGAAGCAAACAGCAGAATGCTGGTCCCTGGTGTTTCAATTATTCTCTCTTTAGAGGTTATGCTTCCAAGAAGTTACAGGAACACAATTTCCCTGTAAGGATCATTCTTTGCAGGCTGTTGCAATGTTTTTATTTAAAGCTATTTGATCTGTATTCGCAGAAAAGCTCAATTTATCATTCTACCTTTTCACACATCCCCCCGTAAAGTGTTTCGGAGGATCAGAGCACGGTGGGGACAGGAGGCACCTCTGCAGAACGCTGTGTCCACGTCCTGCTCAGCACAGGCTCAGCTGGAGCAGGCAATTGGGACAGCATCCAGTTGGAGCTGAGAATCTCCAGGAACAGAGACTCCATGACCTCTCTGAGCAACCTCTTGCGGTGTCTGATAACCTTCACACTGAAAGTTCCTTCCCACATTTAAGTGCAATTTCCTGCATTCCAGTTTGTGCCCATCTCCACTTGCCCTTTCTCTGTGCACCACTGAGAAGAGCCCAGCTCCACTGTCTCCTCATCCTCCCATGAGATATTTATCCATGATGATAAAGCCTCCCCCTGAGACTTCTCTTCTCCAGACTAAACAATTCCAGCTCTCAGCCTCTCCTTTCAGAAAAACTAATAAATAAATATTTAAACAAAATATCAAAACCAATATATCACAGTATACAGAGCAGTAAGATGGCAGGGCTGGCCAAGGACATTTCTGAGCTCTACCTGAAAAAAAAGAACACTGGGGGAGGAGGTCAAACTTACTTCCCAATTCAAAAGGAAAACTGAAGGTAAAGCAAAAACACTCTTTAGAACCCTTGGCCAGTGCACAAAGGGTTTACATTAAAAAAAAAAAAAAATGGATACAGATAGAGTCCATCAAGCCAGCATAAATTCCTACTGCAGTCCTCAAGATCAGGCTCCCGGAGAAATCGGACGCTACTCACTGGCACAGCCTCATCTCAAAACCCTCGTCAAAACATTGAAACCAGAGTTCCCAGAGGTAAGTACTGGTCTTTATTTTTCAAGCATCACTTTCTGTCTTAACTCTTACTGTTGCCATTTGCCTACAAATAAAAAAGTAGGGTTTACACAGGAATGGCACTAACTCTGAATATACCAGTACTCTCAAATCAAACAAATGCCCTTCTTTCCCCATGTTACTCAAATTCATTCTATTACATGAAAAAATATTAAGAAGTAGATTTCCAATGAAATCCTATCCTCTGTAGTTTTAATCTCTTCTTGCCCTTCAAATAAGACTTTTAAGTATTATGTATATTACTAAAATATTCTATGACTATGCACATGGCCCTTGCTACTGCCGAACTAAGTACTCCACCAGCTTTAGTGGGCAATGAAATAAGCTACCTCTGGAAAAACATTACGCTCATTTCCAGGGTAGAAATTAAGGCAGAAGGAGGCTTGCACATAAATATCAATGAAATGAGGCATTAGGTCAATGAAAATTAAGCAAGAAAAACATTTCACTGCTAGAATAAATAATTTTCATTTACCATATGCAAAAAAAAAAGAATTTCCAGAATGCTTTCAGCATCTGCTCTGTGAGATCAGAGCTCATGAGCTCTGTCAGCAACAGTCAGTTTCTGAACACAGAAGTGACTCTAAAATTAACATTTTCTAACCTTAAATGACCTAACATTATTGGTTTAGAGTTCAAAACAAGAGGTATTTCACAATAAATAACAAATTGATGCTGTTCCAGACATGGCTTATTTCCTAAAAGCCTAAGCATAAATAAAGAAATGAATAAATTATTCAGTAGAAATGGTTGTTTCATTTTCTTCTTTAATACTTTTTTTTTTTTTTTTTTTAAGTAGCACATTTCTTCAACAGACAAATTCCTGGGAAAAAAAAAAAGTAACAAAACCACAGAAGCTTCAAGTCTGTTGTTGGAGAAGCAGATTTATTCAGATAAAAATCAGTTAGCTCCCCAGAAAGCAGAAAAAAGTAATTTTACTTGGGTTTGAGGAATTTGGTTCAAAGCTCTGATCTAGAAAGCAATATATACAGTTATTAAACAGTGTAAGGGGATTAACTCTACAGAGTGTTATTGACTACTCTGGTCTCATTAACTGCAATTTTATTTAGATTAAAATGTCATCTTAAACATCATTTTTGTGTCTGAAGTTAGATCTGAAGAATAACACTAGAAATAAATATGCATCAGCAGTTCCCCAATCTGTGGCAGCTTTCTGGGGTCTCCCCTAGAACTCACGATTGAAATTACAGTTTTGATCTGCAATGTGCCCATCAAGAGAAACTGCTTTGAAAAAAAGTTGTCCTGCGGAATGGGAGAAGTGTTTTCTGAGAGGCAGCTTCACCAGAGCATGTACAAGCTTCACACAGAAAGCTGATGTCTGTCTGCCTCTTTTTCTTCCAAGAAAGGAATGAAGAAAGGTTAGGGAAAGAGTTCTGGGTTCCCGGTGGACTTTCACCTACTTTCAGATTTTATTAGGGATCTGGGAAGCTAATTATGTGTACGACAACCTCAGCAACTGCTTTTCAAGCAGAATCACAGACCACAAAATAAGGAAAGTATGAATGGAAAAGTCTCTCTGTCTTCTGAACTCTGAGCCGTGCAGAGAAGGCACTGGGTATTTCAGCAGGCCGCAGCACAGCTTCGCACTGCTAAAAGGACCAAGAAACCCTCAGGAGGTGCTGAAAAACCCCACCAAACACCAGAACAAAGCCCAACGCTCCTCATGGTCTTTGCTTCGAAAACATAACCCGTAGGACACGCCGAAGGGCACGTGGGAGACGGAGGCACAGCTGGGTGCCCAGGCCAGGGATGTAGCATCCTCCCAACCATGCTTCAGAGGAGACCTGGACCTGCAGACACCTTTAGGAACCAAGCTCCTACCAAAACGGACAGCAGCTAAGTACCCACGTACTTTTGGACACAGGAAAGGCAAGAAGCCAGGCGCAAAGACAGGCAGAATGTCCTCACGAGCCAATTCACCTGTGGGGCCACCCAACACTGCAGACACAGGCCCGCTTGCTGGGTTACTGTCTGTCACCCCAGGGGAACGCTCCTTCTCTCCGGGCGCTAAGCAAAGCTATCAGCATTCCGCCTGAAAGCCTTGTGCTTTCGCAGGGGCCAGAGTTCATGTATGTAGTAGTATTTTGGGGCCATATGATTATTTTCAAGTAGAGCTGTTCGTACATTTCACTAACACACTCCACATTAAATTCCTCTATTTCCTTAACCACAAGAATACCGTACATTTACCTCCAAAACAAAGTACAGTACATATCTCTATATATTCCTAAGTTTTACTATTGGAGGTGACGACATCTGAAGAGGATGGAGGTTTTGAAACCTCAGTGGGAAGAACAAAAAGCTTTGACCATGAAGAACATCCCTCCTCTAAAAAACTTAGGAGAGATGGCCTCCATACTGAATTCTAAGGAAAAACCAAGTATTTCAGTAAAGTTTTAATGTCTCTTATTTCTTTATTTTTAACAAAAACATAACACTAGTAAAAATCCTAGTACGGAAGCAATTCCATTTTTACACATTTGCATGAAGCTTGGCTACTTTTGGTTTCATACACTTGCTTAAGGCAGAACAAGCTGGCACAGTTTATTCATCTTCCCGTTTGAAAATAAACTGTGCTTCCACGCGCTCTTACCCAAACGTAACTGCCTACACAAGTGAAGTTATCCTGCTACATCAGTACAGGCACTATTTAGGATGGGCAACAGAAACATGGATCGCTGCTGATGAAGAGCGGTACAGAAAAACAAAAAAAACCCAACCAAACAAAAAAAAGACGGCTGCACATCTCAACTGCTTACATTGTCTCTGATGGTGGGGAAGCTATGAGTTGTTTTGTTTAGCTGTATTTCTGAGAGGTGACCTGCTATAACTGTGATGGTACTACGCTGAAAAAATAATGCATTTAACACTATAATGTCATTCCACCCACTATTAGTTGCCACAATCTCACAGCGTGCCAATAAAACTTGAATTTTTAATTTTGAAAAATGTCTTTTTATTTATTACAATCTTCAAAAACATTACAAAAATGGAAAAGGGCATAAAATAAGTATCAAGAGTACCAGTCTCCCTTAGATACTATTGCACATCACCTTCAGTATCCTATTCCTTATTTCTCTGCTTCCCCAAGAGGCCATTTGTCACCATTATTCCCACACACCTGAGTTAACACTCTGGGATCAGATCCCCTGAGTCGGTCCTGAACTGTCTTCCATGCAGCACTGCATGTCATTGCTCCCCACCCCTCAGGGCCAATGTTCTCACCATTTTAAGTCAACATTAATAATTAACCAAGAGAAAAAGATACCCATGCCATAATAGTCCTCTGCTACACTGCAGGCTTTGAGATTTTTCCTTAGGCTAAAGGAGAAAATAGTTAAGAGATCCTATTTTAAACATTATCATGCTTCAGTGATCAAGACTAAGTTTATTATCCTGCAAACAAAAACAAAGACCAAAAAAATGTATCAGACTACACCCCAGTAACTTTTATTAAGAGATGCAGGGACAGCATTTCTAAGGAAAGCACTGGCTCCACAAATCAGCTCCGCTAATACCCCATCATCAGGCTACAGCACTGGCACTGACATGCAATATGTGGTATTTGCGGCACTACTAGGGAAAACTATTTTAAGTCTAATTAACATAAAATTTTTAGAATGCAGATGCTTTTCATTTATACATAAAACAAAATGCCACGACATTTCTCCCATCCATTTATCATAAACAAGTTAATTACTGTGTAACAAATAGCTCCCGCTAGAATCTGTATGTTTTGAGGATGTTAGAGAGCTGACTCAAGCAAATAAGATGAACCACAAAGCAGTAGTTAATAGCTTATGGCATACTTATAATAAAACAATGACTCTGTAAAAGCTCTTGTTGTCAAATTAAGGCTAAGCTATTTCCATTGGAATAAGTCAATTATAAGCAGTCATTATCTGTTTAACTCGATTCAAACCTAGAATACTATAAGCACTTTCATTTTGATACATTCATAACGCTGCATACATTTGAGAGCTGGATATCACAAAGCCTAAAAGGGAAACGCTGAGTTTATTGCCACACAGCTTATCCCCGAACGACGTAACGTCTAAACTTCCCAATGTCGGCTGAAGTTCACCACTCTGCTGAGGTCTACACGCTACCTGATTCCTGATGAACAAGCCCTCAGGCAGTATAAACCATCCCGGGCCTCCCCACATCTCCTTCCTACAGACAAAGTCAGGATTGTGCAGCATAAGGACTCTCTTTGCCCACCGGAATCCCCTGAGAGCCATTTGAATCACACACACAACTTTTCCCCCCCAATTCCATGAAAGCACTGACAGGTGAATTCCTACCTACTTTTTTCAGGCAAGCAGTCCCATTTGGCCTAACGATGAATTACTGGATGCTGATGATAAGATGGTGGTAGCTGGCAGCAAAGCTCTGCGTGGTAAGATAGTGTGAAACAGTACATATGTCAATCTATCAAACACGATAATGTAAGCAATCTGAACCCATTTTTGGTCTGAACTATTGTACAATACTTCACCCAGATGGAAGAAAGAGATAAACATTTTATGCTTCAGACATATCAAGTGTTAGGAACCAAATTAAACCTACACTGGAAAACTACCAATTTTACATGCTAGAGTATATATAAAGAACAACACAAGCATGAAGAAGAATTTTATGCAGCAGATTTTCTCCCCCATTATTGTACAAATTAATGAGATATATTTGTTTCCCATGGTAAACAGCAGCATGTATTTGACTGTAGATTAAAAGGTGTAAAGACGATCGTTTACTTACTAGCAAACACAGCATTTGCACTTTTTTTTTTCCTTTCTCCCTCAGTTGACAAAATGCTTACAAATCGCGTAACTCGTGACAATGTTACCAGGACACAAATCTTACAAAGTGGTGCACGCACACATCATAACCTGAGGGCCTGTTCAGCCCTAAATCAGATGCGGGTTTGCCATGACTAATGTACAACTACAATTGGATCCTAAAGGATAAAATTAAATAGAAATATACTTTCATTCAAATCAACATGACAGCCTATCTAAACATAACTTCACGTTTAAAAATTATCAGTTGCAACTGAAATAGGCAGTCCTCAAAGTCAGTGCCACTAAGCCCTCCAAACAGACCTCCTGCTCCACCCCGATCGGCCACCTACGTACACAGGCAGCACAATTCCTCAAGCACTGAGCTGCAAAAAACACTCCTCTGAGCAACTACATTAACAACATGATTATCTAGTATTTGGAGGACATTGTTTATCAAATAACTTCCAAAGCTACAAAGAATGAAATCTACTCAGTTTACAAACTGACTTGTGAAGACTTACATTGTTTGGGAATAACTGCTGCTAAATACACAAACAATTGGTACTTGGTCTTTTCAGTGTTGTTACATTCGTGTGTTTGTCTATGTCAAATCCTTGTTTGGTTATCTTTCAAACTAAAAATAATCAATCCTTGTTTGGTTGTCTTTCAAACTAAAAATAAACTCCCCAACGTCTACTAATTGACGCCAAGCCAGTCAAGAGAATTCCTGAACAGCAAAACTAAGACAACTGGGCTCAGAAACAAAACTGATTGCCAACTCATGTAGAGAAAAAATGTCCAGTCCCGGATTCTGCTGAAGCCAGAAAGAATACTGACAACTCTCCCTCTCTTTCGGAAAAAATCAAAGCAACGGAGCAGGTGTTTGCTCTGGAGGAAGACAGAAATCCCAGCTTTCTGGCAGAGGCATATGCATGCGAGTAAATGTACTTAGGAGGAAGTAGCAAAGGGCTTACAAAATCCTGAGCAGAGCATCAAGTCCTGATGTGCTCACCACCTTCCACAATTCACACAACAACTGTTCATTATTTGTCTCAAGGGGGGTGCTGGGGGATGAAGCGCAGATTTTGATCTTCAAAAATTCTCTTGGACTAAAACAATGATTTCCTACATCATGCAAATATAAAGTTTAATTATTTGTAACTTGAAAGCGAGACAGATCAATACCCAGGATAATCTATTGTTATTTGGATTACGAAGATGTCTTAGAGTTTACAATCACAAAAGTGGTTATAATCCTGCAATTACTATAAAGCTAATTGGTAGTTTCTTTTCGCCTGTGTTTTCATGTTGTCAGTGGGGCAGTAATGATAATGAATGCCACACTTGTGAACAGAATGTCTGTAGGCTTGTTTACCACATTTCCAACAACAACGTCTGCTTTATCACGCATTTCAAAGCAGAGATAATTTAAGGATCTTTGAATTTCATACATAAAAATACCTTCTAAAATATCAAATGGAGAGTTCCTTCAGACAGGGTGGGAGTGGGAGACTTAAAAGTGGAGTGATGACCTCTCATACTATAAGCAAACAATCCACCTGGAACAGACAGCACGCGGACTTTGAATGATTCATCTGTATTCAAAACCGCGCTCAGGTAAACCACTTAGTGTTTCATCCTCCTACAAACATAATTCTGCAGACAATTTCACCATCAAAACCAGCATCTTTAAGCCTCCTTTCACCTCCTGAAAATACAGTTATTGCAGAACCTATTAAGCTTTTTATTCCACTCACCTTTGAGTAACTTCTGCCCTTCCATTATGTTTTGGGAGACAAATGCTGTGTAGTCGTCTTCTGAAAAGCCAGGCTTGCATGTGGGTCTAACTGTAAGATCCCCATTGTGTGCCTGCAAAAACAGAACAAGGAGAAGACACACCATGACTTTTGTCATTTAGGAAAATGTTTTGCACCCAATGACTGGGTGTTTAGGCACAGGCAAACCTGAACAGTAAAGCAGCATGCAAGTAGAAACCGCTCGTGCTAAAGTGCCTATCTGTTGGAGCAGATCCATACTGTAGCTGCAAAAATAAAATGGGCCAGAAAATAGTTGCCTGACTACAATAGAGAGCATTGTTTGTAGGAAGGCTGGGATACTGGGCACTGTCAGAAGAGGGGCGGAAACAAAGAGCAGCAATTCATCAAGGCGAGCTGTGCTCGCACTGGAGCCACGCAAAGGCCTGATGTTGCAACATCCAAATCACTGAGTTTTGCTGCTGAGAAGCTGGGCAAGCCCCGTGACTGAAGGAGGAGAAACACCCCGGTTCACAGCAGCCTCAGGAGCTCACGGTCAGCTGAAGTCCCCTTCCTCCCCTTGGCCCCGCAGCAGGCTCCGGGGCTCTGCCTGCTGCCACCTCTGTGACCCTCCCAGCTCAGCACTGTCCCAGCAGTGGGGGGGATGGAGGGGATGCAGGGGATGCCCAATCAAAAAATGTAACAATGCCATTGAACAGCACAGCCCCCCCCACAACCTGCCACGATCCAGGGTTAAGCATCCAGCTACACACTCAGCTGCTCTGCTGCAACTTCGGACTGCACAGCGGGGAACCAGCCCCTGCCCCAGGGACAGGTTAGCCTGGTCGCGGTAGTCCAGGCTCCCTGGGATGGGGTAAGCATTCCCCAGTAAGGAGGCTCCCAGATCCCAACTCCAACCAACTCACTGAAAGCACATCAGCCAGTGATTTATGCCTAACGAGCGCCAGGTGATTTATGCACAAACAAGTGCTGGTGGCAAGGGATTTCTAACACTCGCAGGCTGTCGCCAGGGCCAGGCAGAGCATCCCTTAGGGATGCAGGCTGTGCCTCCGACGCCTCCAGCCCCAGCTGTGAAGCCAGGGGACTGTGAGATTCACTTCCCCGAGAAAGTGGAACTCCAGGCATGCACCTGCCTCGGCGGGAGAGGAGCGCAGCTCCCCAGGCTTCCCGAAACACGCTGGGGCACAGGCGACGCTGCATTACGGAGAGAGACAGGAGGGCAGAGGAGTGAAGGCTCCTTTCGGATGAGCTTAGTAAGCAGAAAGCAAGCCAACGCACTCTGCTAAAAAATCACACTCGGGAGACGGCTCCCAGCTACTGCACGGGGAGCGCAAGGAAGCGGCGGCTCTGCGGACCCTGACCGTCGCTGGCAAGATGTTGCCGTGAGGAAACATTTCGAAGGGTCTGACTGGAGATAGGAGGCTTGGAATCGGAAACCAACCAGTTACTCCAACGGCGCTCGCTGGACGAGAGCGCATCGGGGCTGGCCCTGCGCACCCGCCAGCCTCCCGGGGGCTGGGACGCGGGACACCCTCTCAGATCCAACTTGGCACGGGGGCATCCAGGCGGAAAAACCAGCGGCGCTCGCTCCTGCAGGCAGCCCAACACGGACCGCAGCGGCCGCCCCGCACCGTAACACCGCAGCCCCGCGTTTAGGCGGTTGTTGACGCTCTGCGGAAATCCCTTTATTTAGGGAGGGGGAACTCCCAAAATCCCGAACTTTTCAGATCATTCGCCCCCAGCACGGTTCGGGCCTCTCGGTGATCACGGGTTTGTAACAACAAAAGTTAAAGGCACCGCCACGGCGACGGGTGATGGTGCTCGCGGGGAGCGGGCAGCGCTGCGCGACCGCGCAGGGGCGCGGAGGCTCCGCCGTGGCGCGCAGGGCTCCGCGGGCGGGACGCGCCGCTACCCCCGAAGTTTATCCGGCCAGGCGCGGCTCGGAGGGCAAGTTTCGCCGGCGCGGCTGAGGCGCTGCGTTCAAGGCGAACGATCGCGGAAATAAATAAATAAATAAATAAATTAAAAAAAAAATATTAAGAACTGAGAAGATTATTTGAAAAAGGGTGAAAGCGGCAGGGAGTCGCTCACACTCGCCCGCCCCGGTCGCGCGGACCGGCTCCACACCCCGAACTTGCCGCCGTGTTCAGAGGCAGCGGAGCGTCGGCGCAACCTCCGCGGCGCCCGGGGGTGCTCCCCGCCCGACCGCCCCCGCGGGACGCCCCACTTACCGCCGCCGAGCCCCAGACGGGCAGGAGCAGCACCAGCAGCACCCGCGAGCCGGTCCTCATCGCCCCGGCGGCGCCCGCCGGGCTGTGGCGGTGCGGCTGCCCACCGCGCTCCGCAGTGCCGGGGCCAGGGGGTCGCTGCCGCCGCCGCCTCCCCGCTGCCGCCGCCGCTCGGCGCCCGCTCTGGGCTGCAGGTGAAGCGCCCGCCGCGCGCCGCCGCCAGGCCCCGCCCCCGCGGCGCGCGGGCACGCGCCGCCTTAAAGCGACAGGCACCGCCCCGGCGCGGGGAGCCGCGGAGGGGGGGGTTGGCGGTGGCGCTGCCGCTGCCGCTTCGCCCGGCCCCCTGAGGAAGCGGGGAATCCGCGGAGCTGGAGGTCGCCTGTCCGGTGACCAAACTGACCCGTCCAAAGACGAAAAACTAACGTGTTCAGGGAAAAAAACAGTGTATCCAGGGGAGGGACGTGTCCACTGAGGAAAAAAAGTAGCATATTTAGGGAAAAACTAATATATCCAGTGGAAAGATGTACCCCGTGGGGAAAAAAACTGACATGTCCAGGTGAAAAGCAAGCGTATCTGATGAGGGAAAACTGGCATGTCTGCAGGAAAAGCCCATAGATCTGGCGATGGAGAGTGTACCCAGTGCGGAGAGCTTGGCCCCGCCGTGTGGAGAAGGTGGCATGTGAGGGGAGCAGCACGTCCACAGGAGAAACTAACACATCAGGGAGGGGAAAAAGTGAAAATATCCAGAGAATTAAAACTAGCATATCTGGAGAGAGAGAAAAAAAAAATGCCACCAGAGGAAATCTCAGCCCCGCCATGACAGGGGCCCATTCCTTTGCCTGCAGAGACTGTTGCTGAAAATCGCCTGGTTTGGGAGCAAAAGGCCTGGCAGGTGCCGTGGCGCAGTGGGGAGCAGGGGTTCCAGGATCAGGTGGAAAAATGGGTAGTGCCCGAACTGGCTCCTCGGCTGTGTATGTGGGCCAGTCTGAGCCTGACCCTTCTTCTCTTAGAGGAAAACGGGCGTGTCACGCCCAGTCCATGTCCACATCAGTAGCAGGTAGAGCCAACTCCACTAAACTAGAGGTTTTCCAGTGGAAAAATAAAGGCAGATCAAAACAGGGCCAGAAAGCGAAACGTAAGTCAGTTTAGTTTTCACAGAAAACTGGAACTGGAAAGCAGCGGTTTCAAGCGCCAAGTACGGCTCCTGCTATTTTCCTCCAGCATGACCCCGGCGTCCAAATGCGATCTTTTTCCTTTCTGGATGCAGCTCAGCCCCACAAAAAGGAGGTCTCAGGCATGTGTATTTTGTGCATATAAATCCAACACCGATTTGCATAAAGAGATGCATACTATCGGATGTACGTGCAAAATCAGACATTGCAGCTGAAAAATCTGGCCATTAAACTATTCTGTTATTTTCACACATTTCCAAAGGAATGAGACACATAAATCCACTGACTGCATCTTTTGCCATTGAGTAGATTTAATAGCATTGTGTTAACACCTAGAGACGTTAGCGAAGAACTAAGACCTCATTGTATTAAGCTCTGTAGACACGAATAATGAAAAGATTGTTCCTATCCCACCAATTTACAGTCTTAGTGGATTATGGGGTTTATTTTGCTTTTAAACAAGTATTTCTGAGTTTGTTACATAACATCAAATAAATCCCATCATTGTATTAAATTTCGTGTATACCCTTTTTTATGGAGCACTTTCACAAAAGCAGAAATAATCAAGCAACACCATCAAAGCAAAATTAAATCCTTATATGTAAATATAAGATCTAAATTTGTTCCTTTTATTTTTAGCCTAAATTCCAAAGTTTGGCGTAGATTGTTCCAGGTTGAAGGGCAGCTGCCGTTGTTGCTATTTTAATAAAGCTGCAAGTTCTCTGGAGACTTCTGGGGATATTTTTGATTTGTGCAACTCCAGTGTGGATATTTCCATGTGAATACCTGTGGCCAGCTATTTTGGCTCTTGCTGGACTGCAGCTGTTGCAATGCATGTGCTCGCTCGGTTTGATAACTTTGTTAATATGACAAGTTCTACAAGTATTGTCAAAATAAGTCTGACACCACAACAGATTGTGAAGAAAAGGCAGAGCAGTAGTGAAAAAAAATAGAATTCTTCAACATGTTTACAGTTGATTTCTAATCTGATGGCAAATTGATTTTTTTCCCAAACCAGTTTGCCATCCCTCTTTTCTAAGCTGTGCTAACTGACTCTGTACTTGGGGAGCAACTCTGCAAATGGAGTGAGTGTGCTTTCCAGCGACGTTTCTCATTAAACACTGGCCCATGTGAGACACTGGGTACCTTCCCAGACTGAGGTGTTTCCAGAAGGATCAGAGGAGAATACAAATCCAGTGCTCAGACAGTGGAAATCACTGGTTTACACACATGGTTGTTTTCACTCTACCGTTTTCCTTCAATTCTTGACACTCCAATTAATTTTGGAAGGAATTAAAGTTTTGCTAACTGATTAGCTACTATTTCAACTACCTCCTTGTTTAGAAGCACTTAACATGAAGTGCTCATAGAATATCTTCCTTCAGATCTTTAAGGAAAATTAAAATATGCCTTTTACATTTTTGTACTTATTGGATTTTTCACAAAGTATTGCATTTCAGCATACAGGTCTGAGCTGGGCCTGAACATATGCTATTTGGGAGGGTTAGCTTCAGACTCTTGCTTCACTTTGAGTCTGCTGGGAGACTGGTTATGAGCTGATTTTCTTGCATAAAAAAGGAAATAGGAAGCTCTACCGTCTAACATATGAACGCTGCAAGATGTGGATTTGGCTGGATGAAGACATTTAAGAGCGTACACATGCACAGTAAATCAACTTGCTAAACACCTCCAGAGCAAAACTGCTGATCCTTAGAGCCAACTCGCTACACTGCACAACGCTCAAGAGAATAAAAGGCTCATAGATGAGACATCTACAGAACTGACTGTGCCAAGATAATGAGGAGCGTGGCGTACACAAGGGATGTTTCTCTCCTTGATGCACACGTGTAATTCCTATTGACAGCGGTGGGAGTTACACGTACACACCAAGGGGACAATAGAACCCTTAGTGGTGGAGATGAGTATCAGATGTGAGCTGTGTTACCACAGACAGAAAACGAGAGAGGGAGGTGTGATCACTGAGGGACCGTACAACATACAATAAAATTGTCAAGCAGCCATCAAATATGTGAAAGCATGGGAATAACAAATTAAATGGACAGGAGGTGAGAAAGCAAAGTCTCAAGGGACTTTTGCCTTCCTAGCTTAGGGCTGATATCTGAATTCTGTATTTGGGAAATATTCCCACTGGCTTAACCCATTTAATTCTCTGATAAGTAAATGTTTCGCTGAACTCAAGTAAACAGTTACGGCCTAGCTGCTAAGGATAAGAAGTGCTTGTATTAAAAAATCTGACAAACAAGGAGAAATGAAATCAATACAGTGTGCAGACCACACCTTAGGGTTCTTCTGTATGGTCTGATGATTTTTGCTTCTTCTAGGAGATGTCTAGCTGCCTAGTGATTTTGAAAATCATTGTTATTAATTCTGGTTTGTGTTAAAAGTAGTAACAAAGGCAGGCATATATACAGAACCAGATAAATAGTGATGAGTCTGAATTGATAGATAATGGCAAATTATGAGTTTATGTCAGCAGTTCAAAACTGAAGTGAATGAGAAATGCCTTCAGATTTACTCCACATTTGGGATCTTTTTAGAGGATGTGTAGGGAAGATGGGAACTGAACAGCAAAGTGAAAGGTAAATCAAAGCTGAGAAAATAATGATCAGGAAAATACATAAGCACCTACGAGATCTAGACAGAATCCAACATAAGAGAAAAAGATGCTACTGGGTAGGAAGAACACAACCACAGAGGGAAAATAACAAACAGTAAAAGCCAGACTTTGGTACATTTATGTAATTTTTTAAAGCAACTGCAAATCACTGAAGCTCCACGAATGGTTGGGCACAGCCCAAAATTCTGGATTACTTATGATCTGGCACTGGTACAAAATCTAAAGACAAAATGACGAGTCACAGAAGAGAAAGTGACTTAAGGAAAGAATTCACAGGAAAATGCAGCACCAAACAGGAATGGAACATGCCCTGATCTGAACTGATTCTGCACAACTCTGCATGTGCTACCTGTGTGCTGGGATGGTGAGAAAGATACAACTATTGTCCTGATTAAACAGATCTTTTGAAGTCACGTTTTCAGTCCTGCCAGACATGCTGCAATGCCAAGGAATGTGAACTTTCTCTCTTTTACACTATCTGCTCATCAGTACGTTGTGGCTCCTATCGATTCTCCTTCTGGGTTGGTAATGCGAATGGCAATGAGGAAAATAGAACTTCAGAGGCCCTCCACAAAACCTTCCTGCTCCGTTAATTACACTGACCAAGGGAGGCAACTTTCGTGTAGTCTGACCTCCAATTATGAGACACGCTGTGGTCTCCTCACTGAACTATGCAGGCATTAATGGCAGCATGCCAGCAATGGCTATATTAAAATCAATTTTAAAATCCCAGTTCTATGTCTCTCTCACCTTAGGTGAGGTAACACACCTTATACTAATGTAACTCTTATTAAAATAGTGTAAAGCAAAATTGACCTATGCAAAACGGTCTACTTTTTAAAATTAATTTATTGTATTCTTGCAAAAACAAAGAAAAAAAGGCAAAAGTAGACTGAGAGAAGTTTCATAGATCTGTATCATTACAGTGGACTGTAGTTTAAAGCAGTGGTATTAAAAAAAAAAGCAGAATTAGGTTTTTTTTCAGAAGATAGAGTATGTGCCTGTTTATGTCAATGTGCCCCGTGTAACAGCTTCAGAAGGGTGACCTCTCTGGTTCGGGGCAAACCTGTGTGCCCCCAACACAGACGGTCACCAAGGAGGACGTGACGTACTGCCTGGGCTGCTCTGTGAGGCAGTGCCTCCTGTTCACAGAAACAATGAAAATTCCCCACATTTAGTTTAAAAAAAAAAAAAAAATTAATAGCCTTTGTGCCATTTGATAAGTAGGAGGAAGGCCACAGATTCCAGGTTTCCCAAAAGCCTCCCCAAACTTAGTGATTTCAAGGCACTCTTCATACAAGCATGTGTTTAAGCATGATTGTGCCATCACCTCAGAAACGAAGAGTTACCTAAAGTAGTCATCATCTAAACCGGATGCATTCACAGTAGGCTGTACACTGTAACAGCAATCTGAGAAGAACCTTATTGCAGTAAGATAAACTGAGTGATTTCTTCCCACCCTCCTCACCAGCTGAGCAGGAGATGCTCTTTCTAACCAGTCCTGGCCCTGTGGTCTGCCACGCCACTGGGTACCTCATGCGTACAGGTTCAGCGAGGGGTCAGCGGAAGGGGCAGGATTTAACCTAGGAAGCCCTAAAGTTCTGCAGTGTTTACTCATCACACCCCAGAAAACTCCAAATGAATATCAACAGAATTAAATTTTATGTCTCTAGTTTCTTACAGGGACTGCCAAAGCAGAATGAGGATTGTTCAGACTTGCAGCTTTTGCTGGTTTTATTGTTTATAGCAGCAATTCTCCTCATCACTTCACCATTGCCTTTCTTTCTTCTCCCATTTTGGTGGACATGGCTCTATCTACCTTGTAGTGTTAACAGTAATATAACGTATTCCAGTCCAGATCTCAAAGTAAATTACACTGGTACAAGCAGCAGTATTAATAAATAAACATTCTTCTATCTAGCAAAAACCTGAGGTCCAGATCAGGCTTTTTTATGTCACTAACAATACATACTTTTCTTCTTTATCAGGAAAAAAAAAAATATTTTATTCTGCACAGATTGGGAAAGCACAAACAGAAGTTATATTCTGAGCGCTCTCTGCCTTTTGCAGCACCCAGCTTGTTTGTATGCCTCCCAAATATTTTTTTTCTCCAGGATATATCCACCAGTTTTAGCACCACAGCAGATACGCTACACGGTGGGTGTGTGTGTGCGTGCTAAATGCTGAGGCAGAACTCCTCAGAGAAAGCCCCATTTACCTTTTTAATATGAAGTCATTTTCTGGAGCTGTCAGCATTTTTGGTCTAAAACCACCTGGAAGACAAAGCACTTTACAAGAGACAGCTTTGACAGCCTATGGATTTGAATGGTACAACTGAAAAGATAAGGAAGCTTGGAGAGAGGGGAGGGAGAGGAAGAGATGTGCTCTTGTAAGAGATGACAAAATATCACAGCAAGAGGTTCAGCGTGTTTCCAATTAAAAAGGGTAGTGAGGAATTACACTGTTTGTCTCTGTACAACTTCAGTGAAGTTAAAGATGTATATGAAACTTATTTGAATATCTGAATCATTGATTTAGCTATAAATGAGGAGAATAATACGATGTGGAGGAGTTCTACTACTACTATTACATGACTAAGTGAAATAAAGGCTAGAGAGAAAAGAAAGGGAACTATTTAGAAACATTATATGCATGGTCAGCTGAGTAATGTGGAGTGGCTGTAGGCCAAGAATAATAAAAACAAAGTCCTCCATATGTGCATAAGCAGAAAGGAAGAGAAAGACTAGAGTCACACAGGTTAAAATTTTGGTCGCTACGATGGGTAGTTATCACTGACCCCACTGATCAGCTGATAGATGCTGGGGTTTGATGTTGGTGGGGTTCTTGCATGAGCCCAGAGAATCCTGTATACACAGTAACTGCTGCCTGAATTTTTCAAGTTCATGCATTAATCTAATGAGATTATCTGTGGATATCCTGTTAACTCTGACCCATAGATCCTGTGGTCTCACAGCACCTAATCTGTTCCCAGCTGCACACGCGCTCCCAGGTCAGACTGTCCCAGTGTCGAGGACACACGTATAGGCACTGGAAATACTGGGACACCCAAGAGAGGGTAACCCCCAGATAAAAAGTCACTCTGCTAGACAGTGGATAAGCGTGTGTTTTCTGTCTCTTTGAGAGAGAAATACTATGGAAGATATTTCTGCACCGTCTTCCATTATGAGCTACAGGCAGGCTTGTGGTTTAATAAAGCTTATTGTAAGTGGCATTACTTCAGTGATTCTGATCGTGCTAATCCATCAATAGAAAATGGTAAAATCATGTAATGAGTTTTATTGTAGCCTAGGAAGAAGCATAGGATTTAGATGGAACATTTTTATTATAAGATTTTAACAACAAATACAAATTATATCTGGTTCAAGTTACGGGCTGAATCAGGTAAGCTGTATTTGACCTATCCAGATATTTCAACAGAATGGTCATTTACACAGCTGATCCTTAAGTATTTTATGAGAGATTAATCTAATAACCTTTCTGTGAAAACCTCAGCAGGATGCGGACACTATAACAATCCATACGCAAGCTACCACGCTGTATTGTATGCTATCAGACAACTCAATTATTTTCTTCCAGATCTAACATAAGCCTCTGTTTAGTAAACACGACGAGAGTCAAACTTTTACATATATATATAAAGTGCTTAATTTGCATGCAAAATTGCCGTAAGTATGTATGCAAATAGGAAATCTCATGCACAGATGACTAATTAAGTGCATTTATGTGAGAAATTACCCAATGCACGCATGGAATCTCAGTAATTGTATACACAACTCAGATGTGCGATTGCATATGCATTTTGGACACATAACTGATTGAAAAAATTGTTTTTCAGTACCGTGTTGGAATAACTGATGCATTAGCCCACGATCAGAAATACGGCAGCTGATAGGGCTTTTGAAAGAGACTGCAAAAGCTTGTGAGGAGCTTTACAGTAAGAACGGAATTTACCATCTCTACCATTACGGTTTTACAATTCACTTGTAACTACAGCGCGCAGATCTGTGGCTTGAAAAGAGCCATTTCTGTAAGTATTGTAAAGAAACATTCAGCAAAATAAAATTAGTGTGATGGCACAAGAGATGCGTCATTAAACTTAAACCTGAAGTTTGTAGCCTGCTGCTGTTGCCTGTCCAGTCTGCATTTTGGAAATAAATGTGAAATTTTCCTTCGCGTGTCTTGATCAGGCACCCTTTCTTCTCATCCGAGCAGGGTTTGTGGTATGACAGCACAGTATTCCTTTGGAAGGTTCAGTGAGTTTTAGTGAAGAAAGAGCATCAATCTGCTTTAATTTTCCAGGGTTACTATAGGTTCCTTTATCCTTAACCACTGATTAGTTCTCTTTATATCCCCAAAGTTAGAAAGTTCATGCTAACATTGTTAAAATTCAATGCAGTAAACAAATTCTTTCAATATGATACAATAAACATCCCTGACATCAATGTCCTGCAAAGAAAAATACCCGTCCTTATTGTTTTGATACTGGCTACTGAAAGCTGAGATCCAGCCTCAGTCTGCTTTGGGATGTTTTCCTATTTTCTTTTCAGTTCATTGTGTTTATAACCGAGTTTAACAGCAGTTAGGGTAGCACCTTTTTATTTACATATGACATATAACTTAAGGTCGAATGTTTCAGTCAGCCACTAACTCAGGCAAAAGATACCTGCCTGCCTTCGTGGGCACAGTCAGGTGAGGAACACGCACAGGGAAGCGGGAGAAAAGAGCCTGGAAAGGCAGAAAAGAGCCTGGGAAGGGATGTGCTGTGATCGTGACTCAGAGCCAAAGTGCTGTTGTGCTGGAGAGAAAGACCCTCAGCAGCGCGGTGAGGCTCTGAACATGAAAAGTCAGGGGGGAGGGAAACGGGACAAACGGTTTTGGGTTGGTTTGACTCGGAACAAAGTTCCTCAGATTGCCTTTCAGAAGGCAGCACCTGAAGCAGGCTTTCTGCCACTGAGTGGTGCTGCACACAGCACAGCATCTGCATGGTACCGCGCTTTACCAGGAGGAATAAACCAGAACACTGTCAAGCTGATTAGACTGATGTAGACACTTAACAAGTGTCCACTGCGCTGATTTAATCCTTCTGTGGCACTGGGTAAATCAGGAGGAAGAACAGGCCAATCCAAATGATTAAAGAAATCTGAAGATTGAGCTCTGGCATACAGCATCTGAAGTGGAGGATTACAGAAAGCAATTCTACTTTTTTAAAAGCTTTGTCTGGCTTAATTTTGTTCCTTTTTAATTATTAGTATTGTTTTCCCCAAGTTTATGAGTGTTAGAACCTGAAATACTTACCAAACAAAACTGAAGAAAAAAACCCTGGTTTTAATTAATCCTTGCAATTATTCCAGAACCAGTAATCTTATTTTTAAAACAGGTGCCCTATTTTATATCAACTGACAAAAAAAGTAGAACATGTTCCTTCTGGAGTACATATCTACATGTAGATTTACTCCCTCCCACCCTCCAAAAAAGATGCAATTTAAAAATAGGATGTAAATTTGGAAGGAGAATGCAAGCTTGCAACTTCTGCTGTTCTTGGTCCCAGGAGAAGTGTAAATACAGCAGGCAGCGGAGCTGGTTTGACATTTTGACACTGATGTGAGCTCTTGCCCCAAGCAACCATACATACGTGTTGCCGCTGCGTCGCGGCTGCAGCGGTACGCCCCGGGTAGGGATCAGCGGACAAAACTGCGCTATTCCATAAGCGGGGATCCCGAGTTCAGGAATCCCAACGCTTTCCTCCTGTTTTATTGAAGGAGGAGGAATTTGTTTAACCGCAGCCCGTGAGGCAGCGTACGCCTTTTCTCTGCCCCTGGTCCGTGGACGAAGAGAGGATGGGGAGAAAGGAGGGAGCAGTGAACACTCAGTCACATCCAGGATCCCACCTGGTCTGTTGGTGCGTTTCTCAGCTCATGATGGAGCCAGGCCCAGACACCATCTGGGAACGGGCATTTTTTATCAAATCAAAAGACCCTAAAGCATTGCCTCACGCTGAAACCCACTGAATATCTGCCTGTGTGAGTTGCTCTGCTGAGTAAAATGCCTTTAAAAGAAGAGGTGGAACTTCTGGGGAGAGAATCAGTGCCTTCTCTGGGCTGTGTTTGTGTGCAGGGTGCCGGTGTAGTCACAGTATTCCCAGAGAAGTGATTTAAATCAAGAGTCAAAAGCCAAAAGGGTATCAAAGCTGTACAGAACTGATTACTACTATAAATTTTGCTGAAACAAGCTGATGCTTTGCTGAATCTTTGGTCTTTTTCTGGTAAAAATATTCAGAAGATGCCAGTGTTAACTCACAACACTGACTCCTCTGTATTTTTCATTTTTGTTCCATGAGATTATTTTTAGCTGCTGTGCATCAGCTCTGCTTCTGAAAAATATTGATAGGTAGAGGCTGCAGGTTCTTCTTGAAAATAACAAATGTTTTATTGACAGAAACACAATGACACAAATATATCCATAAAATTAATGTTCCCCCCCACCACTCTTTTTGAATGAAGTTAGAGACAGATGCTACAAACAGATGTGAATTTCTCAGGAGAGGAAGAAATATCACAGGTAAATCAGCTTTATACTAGAAAATCTGATAAAAATGAGGATAACAGCTGAAAAATAAGTAAACATTTAAGAAAAGAAGGAACCCTTTTCATTTTTAGAGGAAATGGCAGCACCCAAAGTAACTGTATATGAGTTATTTATACTACAGGATAATTTCTGAGCCCCAAACAATCGCTAGATGCAAACACTTAATAAGAAACAGTAGCCGTCCAAAAGTCCTCTGGAGAGAGCAGCAGAAATGCAAAACTAAAGTGTCACAAACGGGGTCAGCCGCAGATCAGAAACAGTGTGATTCTTCTGACATTTACTTCCTTTCTGTGCACCACCAAATATATTAGCAAATCAGAAATTTGCATAAAGCAACAATCTAACAGGTGTTAGATGATCCTATAAATCATTCTCCATTCATACTCAGCTTTTGACACAGTAAAGTAATAAGCTATCATAAACAAGGAAAAATGTGAAAACTCAAAAAAAATTTCCTGAATAAAGAATATGAATTAGTTAAAACATTATTTAAAAAAAAAAAGTTTCATTTACATTTTTAGACATCCATTTACATATTTAAAAACAAGTTTGTAATCATCCAAAATTTCTCTGGGAAGTTTTTTACTTTATCAGTGGCTTCACCATCACAAACATAAAGCAGATCCTCTGCCTTCATCATCAGATTTGCCAAAATTTAACCAATGTATTTCATCATTAACATCTTCCTTGTGAAGCAGACTGTTACAGGATTTTCCAGGTGCCAGAACTCATTTTCCCGGGGCCCGCACTGCATTGTGGCATCAGTCTGGCTTGCTTGTCTCTGTGCCTTTCCTGCTGTTCATGTATTTCTCTCTTTTTCCTTAACAGGCTTTTTGATTGGAATAAATCCAACAGTAAGCAAACTTTCTGAGCTGATGAAGCCTTAGTGTTCTATCTCTAAGCAGATACTACAAAATTCAGTAGCAGCAGCCCCAGTTCTTCAGCTGAGTTTGAAATTGTTATTGACATCCTGGTGTTAATTTTCTTTACATTCTGCTGCCTGTAAATTTGGTCTCAGATCTTGCTACGTACAATTAACGCTGGTTTCTGACATAACCATCCCTGAATATGTTAAATTCAAGGACTGACAACATTCAATCTGTGGCTTCTGGAGCTTTGTCCTGGCAATGCACAGCCTGGGGCAGGCACTGCTCCCACTCCCTGCAGAGGCAACACGGAGATGGTCCAGAAGCACAGTCCCACCTGTCCAGCTGCCTTGCACTGGAAAATTAATCTAAAATTATTTCCACTTTGTTCCTGGCTGGACCCATGAGGAGGTTCAGGTTATTGTATGAATCTCTTCATTTAGGAGATACAATTCGCACATTAGTGCATTAGACTGTGGACACTTTCATGATCTGTTTTATCTTTGGTAATTACTTGAAAAAAACAAATATATCTACTTATATTTAAAGAACAATCAAGGGAAAATTCTGGAAACATAGCTCTGTATTACTTAGAGACTAAGATATTAATTCTCAGTGTTAGTCTCACTCACTAAAACTTGTTTAAATATTAGACATAATTCCTACAGTGGTACAAGTGGATAAGGAACTTGAAAGCTCCAGTTTAAATTTGCAAGAAGCTTTTTGCTAAGAAAAATAAGAATCATAGGTTTGGAATATAAATGAAGCGCTGGGTAGGTTTTCCCACTGGAGTATGTGTACATCTTATATGTACATTAATCTGCAAACTGCAGACCAAATATTGATTAAAATTTGAAATAAAATATAAAATGCCACTTATGCCAAGTGTCATAAACAACCCAATATCCTTTCATCTCTCAGTTTATGAAGAGAGACAATAGCATTCCCTCACAGAAACTATAAAGAAGTTAAAAAGTAGGGTCAATATCGTAAGAGGATCTTCTAGATGCACATATTTAGCTGAATTCCTAGCAATATAAAAGGGAGATGTTTCTCTTGAGCTCACTGCCTAGGGCTGTAAAATGCTGTATACTATCATGCAGTAAATTATCTAATTTAGACATTTTTATGGTCATCAGACAAGTGGGGACCTGGAGAGAAATCCCTAATTAAGATTTTGGAGTTTGATAAGAAGCTGTTACTGCTTGGTGACAAAATATTATTTTTGTCTTATCTTATGAATGTGTCAGGGCAGATTATGTTAAATACTACCTACATGCATAATCAGATGACATATCCCTGGCAAGGCCCACAAATAACAGTCTGCAAATGCACATTTATTATTTTACAATTCAGAGCGTTAAAAGGAGAACAAAACTCGTAGATCCAGAACTACAGCGAATCCACCTCGGCTGTGCCTGGTGCATCACACCACCAGTATTTTCCTTGGGACCCAGGGACAAAAGGTTTGGGCTGTGATGACAGTTACAACGGCTGGAAGCCTGCTCCTGGTCACAGCGCCTGGAAACATTCTGTTGGCTCGGTATTGCTGAACGCTCCCTTTCTGCTCCCTGACGTGCTTCCTATGCAATAAACCATTGGTAGGTGGATTACAGCCATCAGAAATTCAATTATACAAAAGGAATGCCTCTCTGATACCTGATTGCTCACGTTAACCTTCATGACCTTTACAAAGAGAGGAGAACAGGGCAGGGAACCAGCCATTCGGCTTTCAAACCTCCACATTTCATTTCATTCAGATTACAATCCACATTTTTTTGGCATTATGAGTTTGTTGTGAATGGTGAATATGTAAAGCAAAAATATCAGCTCTGAAGATTTTTTTCTTGACAAGATTTCTTGAAAAGTCAGAGCTGCTATATTTTCTGCATGCAGCTTTCCCATTCTTCTCAACTGCAAGATTGACTTGAACAATAGCGTTCACGTAACGATTTCTTTCCTCATTAGATGCTTTGCTCAAGGAAGATGGCCAGCACTACCACCAAAGCAAAAAAAAAGTCATTTCAGAGAACAAAGCATACATAACAGTTGTGTTTCATTTTATCCTCTTGGCATGATCCAACACTGTTGATATCAATGGCAAAACTCCTGCTATATCTTCCAGTATTGGAGCTTAGCTATTACTGGAAAAGGAAATGTTTATGATGGTTTTTAAATATATATACATGTTTATATAAATAAATACAGATACAAAAATATAAATAATACATAGATATACATATATACACACAAACACATTTAACACTGCAATTATCGTTTGGGATTATTCAAAGCTCACATTGTAAAACTTCCATGACCTTCTACCTGGATAATACCTTTTTTCATTTTCTGTTATTTACAAGTATGCGTAATACAAACTGACAAGTGCTATAGCTGAGGAGAAGAGGCGAGAACCAAGGACCAAAGGTCCTTGCTAAGTAGCAGGATGAAAGATGGCTTAGTGTAATTTTGCAGGAGGGATTCAGTTTCACAGATTTCCGCACAAGAAATGTGGATATTAATGGGGGTTTGCAACCAGCAAACTCAGTAACAGTCTACTCAATTAAAAGAATATAAACTATTAACGTGCTGTACCCCAGTTCATGTTTAAGGGGCTGTAGAGACTGATGTCTCCATCACAGGAAAAAAGCCCATTGAGCTACTCCTGTGCTCAAACCCCCATCCGGACGTGTAGATCCATTACCAAACAGCACTTCATTAATATGCAAAATGTTTCTACATATTTTCCAAATTGCTGATTAGGTTCAAGCAAGAGATTTAGGAAATTTGAGTTTAACCAGTCACTCTATCCCAGAAGGCCAGAGAAATCTCAGATCTGTCCTCTCAGCTCAGTCGTTTGCTTCTCCGTGTGCAAATAGGGATTGAAGTGCTGCAAGGCGGCATCAGGATAAATCCATCAGATTCTGAAGGGCTGGGTGCTGCCATAAGGAGGATCAGCAAGGATCACAGCTACCGATGTGTACGAGGTACACAGCTCTGTACCTTGAGAGCTTGGTAAAAATGGAAGGTTAATTGGAAGTGTAACAGAAGAGCAACTGTTCAAAAGATACAGATGCCTGGTTGAGGTATAAGTCGTTAAACTTCACAGTGTGATGGCCTGAGCATGAAAAAGACCCGGCCACAACAACTGAAAAAAGGTACAATAGTTTTTGTATCTAATTTCCAGACTTAAGAAAGAAAAAAAGAAAACAACAAACAAACCAGAAACTTGTGAAAACTTTATAACCCCTCTGCAGCTTGTTTAACCTGGCCGCTACGTGTCTGCAGAAATAGGCGATGGAATGAGCATGTGTCGTAGTTCAGCCCAGATCGGGACCAGACTACGCAGTCTCTCTCTCACTCCCCCCACCCTCCGAGAGAACAGGGGGAGATAATAGAAGAAAAAAACGGCTCGAGGTTTGAGATAAGGACAGGGAGAAATCCTTAAATTTACCGTCACGGGCAAAAACAGACTCGACTTGGGAAAACTATTCATTTATTACTAAATTAATTACTATTGCTACTAAAACTAGCAGGATAAT
>JAAGAY010144746.1:21007-110599 GCA_011801015.1 Ardeotis arabs | reverse complement strand
TCCTGTCACACCAGGCCCTGCTGAAGAGTCTCTCCCCATCTTTCCTGCAGCCCCCTTTAGGCACTGGGAGGCCGCTCTCAGGTCTCCCTGGAGCCTCCTCTTCTCCAGGCTGAACAGCCCCAGCTCTCTCAGCCTGGCCTCACAGCACAGCTGCTCCAGCCCTCTCAGCATCTGCGTGGCCTCCTCTGGACCCTCTCCAACTGGTCCATGTCCTTCTTATGTTGGGGGCTCCAGAGCTGGACACTGTACTCCAGGTGGGGTCTCACCAGGGCAGAGTAGAGGGGGAGAATCCCCTCCCTCGGCCTCCTGGCCACGCTCCTCTTGATGCAGCCCAGGATGCCGTTGGTTTTCTATGTTGCAAGGGCACATTGCCTGTTCATGTTGAGGTTCTCATCCACCAGCACCCCCAAGTCCTTCTCCTCAGGGCTGCTCTCCATCCATTCCCCGCCCAACCTGTGTTTGTGCCTGGGATTGCCACGACCCAGGTGCAGGACTTTGCACTTGGCCTGGTTGAACTTCATGAGGTTGGCACGGGCCCACCTTTCCAGCCTGTCCAGGTCCCTCTGGATGGCATCCCTCCCCTCCAGCGTGTCGATGGCACCACACAGCTCGGTGTCACCGGCGGACTTGCTGAGGGTGCACTCTATCCCACTGTCCGTGTCGCCAGCAAAGATGCTGAATAGGGCCGGGCCCAACATGGACCCCTGAGGGACGCCACTTGTCACCAGTCTCCACTTGGACATTGAGCCGTTGACCACCACGCTCTGAGTGCGGCCATCCAGCCAACTCCTTATCCAGCGAGTGGTCCATCCATCAAAGCCATGTCTCTCCAGTTTAGAGAGGACATCATGCGGAACAGTGTCAAATGTTCTTGTCCTCCCCACCGGTGGTTATTGCTCAGGAGTGCAAGGATATGGGCTGCAGTAGGCCAGAGCTGGAGAATCCATGCACAAATTCAGCTTTACCTCCAGGATGTCCCTATGACTCCCAAGGGCGCCCTAAAGCATTGCTGTTGGTACCTACAGTGAAATATTTAGGCTGGCTTCTTCTCCTATGGAGGATGTGATCTGCTCCTTGCAGGGGGGTTGGACTAGATGACCTTTGAAGGTCCCTTCCAACCCTAACCATTCTATGATTCTATTATGCAGGCTGTCGCAGAGAAGAGGTTCACATATACAAGGTACTACTCACAAGGTTGTTTGCAAGTTCTCGGGGAGGCTGGTGTCACTTTACCGTTAAATGGGGCCCTCCAGAGCGGAGGACCGCAGCCGCCGAGCAGGCTCTGGGCAGGGCGCAGCATCCCCACAGCAGTTTCTAACCTGGTCTTGCTGGAGCGGTGAGGTTAAGTTCTCCACTCCAACAGGGAAAAATATTTTTAATTGCCGTGTCAGATGAGGCTGCTTGGCCTTTGATGACTATTCTGAAAGATGGATTTCTGTGGCTCCAGCAACGAAAAACATATCTAAATACAAATGATACATTTCAGTTTCTAATTGTGCATTAATTAAGGCAGCCAAGCAATGCCCACATCTTGTCAGCGACCAGAAAATGTAACAAGCCTCTCAGGTAATGAGTTTCACTCACATGTACAGCAGTTCTGTGAAATAATGAGCTTTAGAAACAATCTGTAGGTGCTGACTGGATATTGATGCTACGAACTCGGTGACCCTGTTCCAAGCAGGTCGTGTTTTTCACACAGCATCTTCCCTTCTGGTGCACGCTTCCTCTCATCAGGGCAGTAATTCAAACACCGCAGTACGCCGACACGAACGGAGACATCCTGCTTTGTTGTCGTGCCGTACGCACAGGACCAGAACGTTCTCCCCAAGCCTTCAGCCTTGCAGGAGTTTTGCAGGATAAATTACAGCCTGGTTCTTAACTCCCTCCCTCCCTCTGAGTTTTTACTGCTCGGATTAAACTCGATCGTTGAGCAAAGCCAGACTTTAGAGAGGGCCCTGCTCTACTGCAAGGTGGGATCGTACTCCTGCACTTGGAAAACGATGCTCCAGATAAAAGTGAATCCAGCTCTCTGTGGCTTCTCTTCCCTCAATCTCAGCCAGCTCAGCGCATGCCTGTTACAGAGGGACTTTTCTTTTGTCTGTTGGTCCCTCGGTATCCTTGGCTCTTCAGGCTGCGTTACCCTGGAGGCTCTCTCCTGCCCATCTTGCTTAACAGCCTGCAGTCCAGGGGAAAGGCTGGAAAAGTCTCTTTTGCCTGTTTCCCACCGTATTTCAACAAAAGCAGCTCTAAAGAGTCACAGTAAGAAACCTTTAGGAGGTGAAGATGTCCACTGGAATCACCAAGAGTGACTTGATATTTTCCCCCACGAGGAAATTCAAATCTAGATGCTTTACAGTCAGACACATCACCTGCCTCACAGCTGAAGTAGTCAGCTGAGGAGTGTGGTAACCCGTGGTATCCATGTCTGGTTTGCTTTGATTTACTGCAAGTAGCTCCTGGCAGGAACGCGGACGTTGCTGCCATCTTTCCTGGAGTGAACTGATGCAGCTGTATGTGTGCAAGAGAAAAAGAGCATTTAAGGTTTGGCTTGCTTGACCCCGGGAGGATGGATGGCTCTGATCATTTGTGAGCTGGGTTTTGCCCAGTGTCCTTGCTTCTTCCATCAGAGGAAGCATTTGAATGTCCTCAGTGTGGATCCGTGAGCAGATAGCAAAGGAAAATGTCGGAAAGGGAGGGTGAGGCCTCCCCAGGATGGCGCCGAGCCTTGGCAAGCAAGAGGGGGAAATGAGAAATGTCACCCGAGCAGCCAGCAGCAGGGCTCGAACCCAGGAATGCCTGTAATGGGATTACACCAGGCAGGAGCAGATGGACTCTCCTGGAAAACAAAGCCAAGCAACCAAGGCCGAGCCTGTGCCTGCCCCCATGGAGAGGAGATGCTAGGAGAAGAGAGAGCAGGGGCTCCAGTCTAATATCTGGAGCCAGCTGGAACAAATTCAGGGCTCCTGACCCAGCACCCAGCAGTAAGCACGCAATATTTTTCGAGGGGCCTCTTTAACTTGTTCCCACTATGTGTGCGTACCAGAGATAAGAGGGAGTGAGGCTGGGATCCGTTTATTTAACTGTGTAAACAGCTTGGCTGACAGCTGAAATTACAGGCTGCTGGTGAAAGCCTCGCCTCGCGCGTTGATCCACCCTATACCCATCCCTATCTGCTTTCCCGAGGTGCGCCTAACAAACAAATACAGCAAAAGCCAGAGTCCAACCAGCCTTCGCTACAAAGGCCTACCTTCGCTACAGAGACAGGACTTGATTACAAATACTCTCAAGAGATAACGTAGATTTTAATTATATTTTTTTTTCCTTTCCTGCACCACGCTAATCCACAGAGGCACCCTCAGCTTGGATAAGCTGCCTGTTGCTGGCTCTCCGCAGCTCGCTCTCTCTTGTGCTCTTAGTAGGCAAAATAAACCTTTTCCAGCCACACTGCAGAGGATTATGTTAATATAGAGACTTCGGGACCGTATTCCCAGCTGGTGTAAGGAGAAAAAACTCCGCTGGCTTCAGTGAGGTGGAGAGAGTGTTGACCAGTTTAAGACCCAGTTTGCAGAGGTTTCTGCCTGTGCAAAGCCAGGCTTGTGGGACACCACCACCACCGCTCCTCCAGTATATCCCAGAGCTGGTGCCACCCTGCCCACCTGACTTGGCAGCAGGGGCAAAAATTATTGCAGGGAACTGTCTGCGTTTTTGTCTAATGGGAGAGAGAAGGATAAAGTTACAGCTGAAAATGCAACTTTTCTTTTGATGTCCACCAGTTTTCAGTCATGTTACTTAATTTTTTCAGTTTTTTATTGTCTTTCCCAGCCTTGGTATTCTGCAAAAAGCTACTTAAGGCAGTTCCCCTGTTATCCCAGAGGAGAAGCTGGTGTGTGTATATATATATATATACCTGCAACAGAAGTTTGCTTCACCTCCCTGTAAAGCCCACCGGATGGGAATTTCACTTTCCCCAGACTGCCTGCTCCATTCTTTCTATCCCTGCTGTTAACAAGTTGTTCTATGATGAATTTCAGTCCACTTTTGTTTGTTTTGTCAAAGACAGACAAAGAGATTAGATTGTTTCCTTCTTCTACAGAAGCCTATTTAGATGAAACAAATAAAATTCAACTAATTCTGAATTCGCACATTTTACAGGGGCGGGGTACGCCCTTCCGCACTTGGATTCTTTAGGAAAAAAAAAAATATTATGTTTTTCAACAAAACAATGAACATTTTTGTCATAGTGAGCATTTCCAAAAGGAAAATAAGGCATTTCGTGACAATGTCTCTGTCTTCATTCATCAGAGTTGCCAATCCAAAAGCTCTCAAACAGCAGAACGCTTACAGGAGAACAAAAGGCAAGCCCTGTTCTACACAACACCGAACACGGATTCCGATTCTCAGGCAGCAGGACTTTTGTTTGAATAAAGGTGGGAAATGAATGCAAGGCTTGTGGCACTGCCTGTGGTCTGGGCTCGGAGACGGCCGTCACAGAAGCCCATTCTCCTCCTCCTGTGAACGAAGCTAAATAGGTCATGTCTCCAACAGCCAGAAGTTCGTTGTTGAACAATGAAAGTAGCAAGTTGAAAGAGGGAATTTAATGAGGAAAGAGGGTAGAAAGAATTCAGATGAGCGGAGAGAAAAAAAAAAAACTCAAAATGGATATCTTTTGGACTGCTTTTTTTTTTTTTTTTTGCAAAATTAATATAAGCAGAAAAAAAATCAACCATCCAACTGAAAAACCCTGCCTTCTTTTCCCATTGGACTGAAGCCAAGCAAGAAGGGGGAAGAAAATGAGAAGGATATGAAAAGAATCAAAATGTTCAGTGATCGAAAGTGGAGATATTTTAACCCAAACAACAGCTTTCTGCTAAAATTCTCACTTTGATTAAAAAGCTGTTCCATGCTTAAATATACACAGAGTAGGAGAGAGAGGGATTTTAACTAAAATTATTTTAACCAATTCAGTATGTTTTCTCTTCCTGGTGTCTTTCATGCTTCAAGAATTTGGAGAAAGATTAAAAAAACTGTGCCTCCAAAGAAATGTGAAGGTCAGATGAACTGGTTGTGTTGGTCGTTATTTGCCTTCATTGTGAAACATCAAGAAACAATCCTGACTGAAAACTACCTGCAGCGCATCATGATGTGAAGAACTGGCAGGGTACAGCAAGTCCTGCGTATCCCTCTGTAATCCAGGGAAAATCATTAGTGAGTGCTTTAACTTGCCCTGCCACAGCTTTAAGTCTCCTAATGATATCAACTCCTGAGCCTTGCTAGCCTTTTTGGAAACATGATTTATCTTGGGATTAAACTACAGTCATCCTCCTTCTACTCTAATTTTTAAAAAGCACCTCCTATGAACTAATAACAAGGAGCTATTCTTGCAGTTCAATTTCCCAGCCATTATTATATTAAGAAATATCATCTCAGTTCAAATGGCTTCAATTTTCTAATCCTGAATAACCTAAAGAATGAGGAGTGACCTTGCTTTATATCAAATCAAATGTGATGCAATGGCAGAGTTTAAAACCCAGACAGTTCATCAGCAAACTCCAGCATCACCACATTTATTAGTGAAATGAATGTCTAAAATTGTCCTAAATTTGGTAGTGGGGCGATTGAGTGGTATTACACTTCTGTCAGCAGAGGCCTGGCAGTGGTGCAGACGTGCCTAAGTTAGCACATCGATGCGTGCTGTGTGGAGCCCATGAGATGAGCATCGATCTGGTGCTCCAGGGCATGGGGCTGAGATCCTCTGGCTGCTGTCAGACCCTGCTCTGGCACTGGAAGAAATGGACAAGACCGTTGTTGCACTAAGGTGTCACAGCTGATGTGCCAGTATGGCCTAACGTGACCCACCACCACCCTGAGCTGGCTCTGTCCCTCTTGACAAGGGCCCCTCTCGTCATTGCAGTGCCCGTGTGAACAAGGATGAGGATATGCTGTCCTTGAGACCCATACTTTCTCTGTGAACCTGCTCAGGCCTATAGTCACCCTTTGTGAGATGTAACACACTGGCAGACATGAGGTATCCCACTCCTGAATTGAGCTCAATAGCCACGAATCAAGTCCGCAACCAGTCCATGAGACCCGAACACCAAATCCCTAAGGACAAGTACACATATACAGGACACCGACGTATGCAGATCTGTGGTGAAGGGAAGAAGGCAAAATCTTCATGGAGGCATTGAATAAAGATGAAGCGTGCCACCAAATGAGCCTTCAGGTTCACAGAAGTAGCTGGAAGGACCATCAGAAAGCAAAACGTTTGGATGGGCATGGCCTGGAGTGACAAAGTGCTCTGAAAAGCCTGCAAGAAAAATTCCTGTTTGATTATTCCTAGCGTGTGCTCAGACCAGTATGGATTTACATCAGCTGGACTGCATTTCTCTCTGTCAGATCCAAACAGACCCTGCTTCAAGATAGCAGGAGGCCCTGGGGTTCAATAGCTCCCTGGCAGACCAATCAGTAGAGGCCTAACGTACAATCCTGTCTCTATCCACACAATCCAGTCTCTATCCGTAATGTCCCATGTCATCATTTGTATTTTGCTTGGGCTGTTCCTCCTGCTCCAGAATTTCTGCCTGATATTTGCATTGCGCATTGTTTCTGCCTGATATTTGCATTGTGCATTGTTTGGTCTAGACTCCATCTTGCATTTGTCCATCATCTGATCCAGCAGCAACCTCGGTCTGTTATCGTCCATTGTGTATCTCTAAAGCAAGGCCCCAACCTTTAATTTATAGATCTGTGGAGAGGCCCTGATGTAAGCTTCTAGGTAGTAATGGCTGTGTAAATCACAGCAACAACAAGCGTATTGCCAACAAGATTTTTTCTGATATTCAGCCTGAATTTTCCCTTCCTTAATTTAATCCCATAACTCTTCAAAGTGCCCCAGTTAATCCTAACCCTCCTTTGAGTTGTGGCATACAATTTATAGTGGTCCAGAAAACACATATTCCATTCAACGATATAATTACAGCTTCCAAATGCATTTTCATTACGTGTTTGAACAGAAGGGAAACCATCTGAAGTTGGTGTGGAAGAACCAAGGCAGGGAGAGTTATGATACAGGGTTCAGCTCCGGGCTCTAAATTAAACGGTCAAGACCTGGACTTCTCCCACCCGCTTTCTCTCAGGGTGTCCATCTCAGCCAGCCTTTCCTGTTCCCTTTGTCCAGAAGACCTGGCAATACAAAAAGCACTTCTTTTGGTAAAAGCGCTTTTTGCAAGAGGAGCAGATTTGTCAAACAAATGCATTTCCCATAACATTGCCACTTTAAACACTTATCTTTCTACCATGGAAATAAAAGTGTCCCCAGAAATTCCCTGCAAGTGCCACCTCATTTCTTCCTAACGGTCTGCCTACCCTACCAAGAAAGCTGTGCATAGGCACCATCTTACGTTTTCTCTTTCAATTCCCATGGTAATTTTTTTGTTTTAAAAATAAAAAGAGATCCCCAAAGCATTCCCATCAGCAGTAGTGTGCTTTGTTCTGGACATTGCGTTAGGCAGAAAAGGAGCACAAATGGCAAAACACTCTTCCCAGCCTGCAAGGAGTGATGAATTACCTGTATTTTCTAGACGCTTACTCGAAGTGTGCCTGGGCTCTCAAATGTTTGCTAGATGTTTGCTCTCTCCTTACGCATCATGAAATGTTGTACATGTGCAGTGAGAGGCAAGGGCAAGACCTGAATGTTTTACTGTAAAAATCACTTAGACAGGAATTTGATTTCCTCCAATTTTCTGATTTTTTTTTTTCCCCACTAGGGACGAACAACCATATTGTAACTGAACTGACAATCATAGTGTCTCCCTTAAAAGAAATTGTCAAAATATTGTGTCAGGAATCCTGCATAAAGTGATTTCTTTGGCTGTCGCTCATACTTGCTATCCTAAAGAGTCTGGTTACTATTAACAAAGATACTCAACACATAAATAATCTCAAAAAATAGATACAGCTAAAGTTAGGAACACTCAGAAATATTAATAGCAGCAATAATCTAACCTTTGAGAAGATGTTCAGGGAAAAAAAAAAAGATGAAAGCAAGAAAATACAAATTAAAGGACAATGTAAAAACCAAATATCTTGAAACATGAAATTTAATATTAATAGTTAGCAAGCACCATTAACTCTGTCCTCATATACCATCTAATTATATGTTTGTGCTGTGCAAATAATGATTATGATGCAGTGCACTCCAATTTACGCCCATTTTTTACGGTGCATAATATCATTACAAGAGCCGTTGTGTTTTAGCAAAATGAGATCTTCCATGTCTGTGTTAGCAGCTGAAGAGCTGGTCCAGTACCCGTAACGCAAAATTGCAGTTGAAGAGATACTTGCTTTCTCATGGGCCTAACCTCAAGTTCTCCTGAACCTCTCTCTCAAAGCCTTGATCTGAGCAATAACAAGGTTACGAGAAAGGGTTGCATGAAGAAAGGACCAAACCCAGCACCCGAAGCTTTGTACAGGAATTCCACGTTGGTTTTTGTAAGGTACCACCTTGTGTTTTAAAGGCTTTGTCGAAAACCATCGCTGGTGGGTGTAGCTCTCTTCTCCGTGCTGGATGATGTTATACGTTGACTGACTTGTGTCGCTGCTAAGCTGTGTAGTCTAAGGACAAAAACCCTATGTTGGAGCGAAATTTAGGCAAGGCTAGGAGATGTGCATCCCCCTGCGACTGCTCTGTGCTGTGTGTTTGAGGTGTTGGAGAGAGGCTTGGTTTTCTAGCTCAGCTAACGCTCCCAGCAGCTCCGGTCCCAAGGACCATGCCCGCGGTAGCTGCCAGAATGAGCCTTTCTCCCACGCCAGGCAATGCCCAAATAGGTCCAAATGCAGGGAGGGGATAGCCCCTAACTTCCCCACACCTCAGGCCGTCCAAGTTACTACACCTACAGTGCTGTCCTATAAAGCCACCGAGATTTTCCCACCAGATGCCGAGCTGGCCTTCCTTCGGTCACCTTTCACCTTGGCGGCCAGTGCAATTCTGCAGCCTTCCAGCCAAAGCGGTGTATTCATCATACAATGTGATTTAAGTAATAAAGAAGTCGCTGTACATGCTGTTTGGTTTCTGGAGAGCTGGGAATAGCGAGGGCTCAAGTTGCAGACAAGTGCATTAATCTTTTCAGCTTTCCTGGAATGAAACATCGGAGGCTTTAACCTATTTTTTATTGTTATTCCAATGCCCTGGATGGTACTTTTAAAAATAAACTCCTGAAAGAAGGCAGGGGGATCTTGAAAGCTGTTCATTAACGTACTGTACGATCCTCAACCTCTGAAAAATAGAGAAAATAAAGATTTTCTGATTATTTGATTAGGAGGCTGGCAATATTCAATATTCTTCTGGAAGCTCCAGCTCCCAGCGTCAGGGGTAAAAGAGATTTCAGCTGCTTCTTTTAAACAGATAATGGTTTGGACGTGCAGCGCTGAAGACTGAGTGTAAGCAGCACAAGAATGCCAAGGAACCCGCTGGAAGAACAAAACTGAACCTCACTATTGATTTGTATTTATGAAATCGGATTATTTTTAAAGCACATTACTCTCATAATTTGGGGGCCTGTCTGAAGGCTTTTGAAATATCCAGACTGATGTTTCCGAGAAAACTCTGCCAGAACAGAAACCTAATATACCATTTTCTCATTATTTTAGCTGTGTTTACCACTGTTGCTCACCCTGTTAGTTCCAGTGGAGATAATCTAAAATATATTTGTAGGTACATGAAGGAAAAAAGGATTTATCTATACAACTTAACCAACTTTGTGAGCTTCTCTCAATTTTATGGTCACTAGTGAGATTAAAATTTAAAACTTTCTGTTATAAAACCCCTGGCTTGGGCCACCAGCATTCAAGGAGGGCTGCCAGCAGCCAAGCTGATGCTGGTTCTGTGTGATCTGGTACGTATGAGCTGGTAGAAGTGGCGGTTCAGTTCCTTGGAGTAGGACAAGGTCTATTCTGGTTATTTCTGGACAAAATAGGCAAAATTGTACTTCTAACAGGAAAGGCTTGCTCTCCTTTGGAGGTGGTGGCAACGCAGAAGGTGGAAGTTCAGCAGCTTGATCTCTTCTGCTTGTGCTCGTATGCCACCACCACAGGACCAGTAAGCCCTGGGAATTGTGGCCAGGCAGGAGGGCGTGCTGAGAAGGCAGTCTTGTCACAGGAGGTGCAAGGTTTCATTTTTTAAGGGAAAACAGAGAGATGTGTGTTGGAGGGTGGCAAGAATTAATATTCCTGAGCTGCTTGTCCTCATCTTTCAAAGGCCTCGGTTACCGATCCAAACATCCATCAGTCGCTCAGGACTGGGAGGTGGTGTAGCTGGCTGTGGTTGCAGAGGTGTGTGCTACAGCAGTTACACCACCTGGTGCACCCTCATCCAAGCAGGTGGAAGAATTGATGATGAGTGGGTTTTGGTTTTCCAACATCCTGGAGAGGTTTCCTAGCAGTTTGCTTCGGCCAGGTCTCAGGGGCTGTGTTCTACTGTGCCATGCTGGTATCTGAGAAGATCCTGGGTGGAATTATTTGCTCAGATCTGAATAAAATGCTGCCTGGCATTCCCTTGTTACAAGCTCAGTGGTTGTCTCAGAGAAGTGTGGCAAGGAACGGAAGGGGAGTTTGCAACAGAACTGGAGAGTAAAGCCCAAATTTTTGCCTGCTTTCCTCAGAAAAGGAAGCCAAGAGCAGAGAAGCAAAAGGGCTGAGACAAGCCATGAAATTTATATTCCTAAAGACGACTCCAACTCTTCTGGAAGTTGTTTCCCCGTGGTTGAGGTGGGGCAGATGTCTGTTTGCTCCTAATCCATGCAAATGCAAAGTAATCTGGGGTCGACCCATCTTCAGTGGTCACTTGAAGCCCCCAGGCTGCACCCTTTGGTTGGCCTTTCCTGTCCCCAGAGGGTCCCAAGCCCAAATGAGTCTGCTTGGGCATTGCTCAGTACTTGCCCCATCTCAGCAATAGGAGTTCAGATCTAAACCAAACGAGGACACACAGTGTAGGTGTACTCTAATAACGTCAGAGTTGGCCACTCCCCACACAGTTGAAAAGGCAGATTTTTTGGTTTACAGGAGTAAATTTTGCTGTCAAACAGTGGGAGATCCAGTCTCAACAAGTCCTACCCTTAGTCAGTAGAGATGGTACCTTCAGAGGGCACCTCACCCTATCCTAAATACAGCATCGGAGTTAGGTAGGATGAACTAGCTGCCTTCTGGAACTGCCTATTTCTTACCTGGACATTATAGAAGTTAAGACAGCAAAACCAGAGATACTTAAATTTTAGGACAGATTAATACCTTCCTTGTAGTTCTAAGTCACAAGTTCAGCAAGCCAATGGGTGCCGCTCCTACAGACGTCGTACAACAAAGCACATACTTAAGTCTTTCTAAACTGGGCTGAAAAGAGTTAAATGAGGTAAATCTTTCCTTTCACCATCGCTCAGGTGAAGCGAAAGGTACCTTGCATGCTTGTTGTAATGGGAAGTGATTATGGGAAGTGAAATTTGCAATGGAATTATGGTAATTGTATCTTCTGTTCCACAGGTATTTTGAGGAAGGCAGCGTTTTAGATAATTAGTGTTATTTTGTGCAAATAGCTGAGAGGATACAGGAGGAATCGAGGTGATTCTCCACCAGGCATGTGTTAGCTGACGTTACAGGTTTGCCTGAAGCTACGGAAAAGTTCCCCTTTAGAAGAAGGAGTGGAGTGGCCCATGAGAGCCTCTCTGCGGGGTGGGAAAGGCAGGGTGCATCCAGCAATTCAGGTGTTTGATTTAACCAACATCTACTGCAGCGTGCTTTTTTTCCCCCAAATTCAAAGCTCAGTCTGACATTTTAGCTGCCTCGGGCGTTCTCCATCTCAGGCTCTTGTTCACATGTTCAGCTGGAACAATTAAGCACAACAGGAATGGCATTTTTACTGGTATTTCTGCCCTTCCAGTGTTGAGAATAAAAGAGACAGACTGAAAATAAAGGCAAAATAAAAGTAAAGGATTATTTTCATCTCCGAATCTCTAGTGAGGTTTGAATTGTGTTTTCAATAAGATTCCAGTCTGAACAAATCCTGCTCTTCCTGCTTGATGCTGCTGTTCTCTGTAATATCATTTCACACTTCAGCTCTGTAACCTTGACTTTGCAGAGGGTGAAAGGGCCCATGTGAACCTCATGGCTCAGATAAGCCAATGGCAGTAAAGATACAGCTCGTCCAGGACATTTTGTATTCACCAAAGCTGAAATTCAGCTTCATACCGAGAACAAACAAACTTCAGATAGACTTGCGCCAACACATCCCTGAAAGCTGTTGAGCCATGACCGGTCAAGGCATTACCTTTCATCAGCCGAGCTGCACGGGAGCTGTAAGCCACCCCAGGAACTGCCAGCTTATCAGCATTTCATGGAGCTAACACATTTTCTTTGCAACGAGATGGACAAAGAACATCCAAACAGCTCATTACCTTGTCTGTCTTGATAGTCAGGAACTCGTTAAGCCGTGGTAACACCAGGACTTTGATTCACAGCCGCCATGCCTTCTGCAGGGAAAAAGCAGGGAATTTCAGCCAATACCTTCCCGTGCAAAGTGGTGCAAAAAAAACCAGTCCAGCAGTCACGCCTTGCTTGCCGTTTGAACTTCCCATCTGGTGGCATCAAGGTTTCTACAAACAGGAAAAATGGCTCAGTCGCTGTGTTTATTGCAGGTAGAAGATCAACAAGTGAGCAGGAAGCACATGGGGGACCGTTGAACTGTGCAACGTTTGGCATCAGAAGTGGGCTTGCTGGGTTGACATGCGGCCACATTTCTATTATAAATCTCTCTCACACGCACCTAGAAAAACAAACATAACATCTCTCCCCCAAGCCTTCTAGATTTTGGAAAGATATTGTTTCCAAGCACCACTTTAATCTGGTGCAGAGAGCCTGATCCTCTTGTGTGAGTACCAGAGAGCCTCTGGAGTTATAGCAGTTTACTTCATGTAGGAACCTGCCCCCTCTGTGCTCATTCGTAAGGTGTGGTGCAGGCAGCTGGCGTCAACAGGAGGTCTCCTACAGACTTCAGTTGTCTTTGACACTCCCAGTTGTTTTAAGAGGAGCTTGTGCAAGTGGGATCTGAGGGTCTGAGTCAGAGTGCAGCCCAGGAACCACCATCTCAAGGGCTGTGCAAAACTGGCAATTGCTGTCCCATGCAAAATTTTCACTTTCTTTCCTAGCTTTCTTAGCAGCTTGGTCATTGAAGTCCTCCAAGGTGTCCATCTCCAAGTGCTCTGTCATGCCTAGAAGAGTCTAAACCTTGACTCTTTCTATTGTCCGTGGAGCTGGACCAATAGTTCACAGAGCACTACATATTGTGGGTGGGCTAACAGCCTCTGGAGGTCCTCTCTCTCCACATGCTGATGGTGAGAAAGCCTGTGGACACTGGACACCTCATTTAGCTCCTACAGCTAAATATGTCATGTTACATGGTGTGAATGTGGGCAGAAGTGCAAAACCTCAGCCCCTGAGAAGGAAGTCCGGTGGCTTTAAGAGAATTTCTGCATCTTCTCTCAGGCAAAGGTCATACTGAGACGCCTAAAAATCCTGAGAACGTGTGATGTCTCTGCCCTCCCTTTCGTGGGTGTAGACAGAAGCAATAGGGGTTGAACAGAAAGGAATCACACGTATCTTAAAGTTAAGACCTTGATATCCCAGGAGAGCCTTTCATTTCTTGGCATGTGCCACTGCAGTTAACGGCACAGGAACTGGCTCACCGAAAGGGAGATACATCTTTTAAGTCAAATATTTGTCATGCTTGTGAGAAATTAATTGCTAGTTACATAATTAGCTTCCTAGCAGTCTGCATCTCTAAAAACAAAATGACCTGAGGGACAGTAGCAAATTTTAAACTTTTATGTAAATAACTGATCTCAGTTAAAGAGATCAATGAGATTAAATGATTCTTTAAGGACCTATTTTGCAAATTTTTGAGGAACACTTGCTGGAAAGACCTGAGCAATTAGGGAGTTTTTTTTTTTTTAATTTGAGGATGGAGAGTAGCAAATACCTAAAGCTCTGCAGAAACCGCCTCCGCATCTACCATGGGGTTTTCCAGAGCACCATGCCATCTCTCCCCCATGAGCATGGGACATGAGGAAGAGGTTTGGGAGCAGGAGAGACAACGTGGTCCAACGTGGAGCCTCTCTTACTCCCTGCAGGGAGGCACAGGGCAAAGGAAAAGTTGGGAAAATGGGGGAAAAGGGACTGGTAATGACAATAGCAGAGTTCTCCAACTGGCATGTGAGCTTCACGCTCACAGTTTGCGTGTTGTGATCTTCTATGCCAGCTCATCAGACAAGGTTGGGGATTTATTATTTGAAACCACGGGTGTTGGAGGAGTGGCTCCGTTAGTAATGCCCATGTGAATCAGGCACAGCGCAGTGCAGGACACGGGGCTGTGCTGTGCAGCCTTAAGATAAGCGTGAATAATAAAGGAATTTTCATTTAATGTGCTAAAATGTATTCACAGAGGTATAAACAGAGTTTGTGTGGAGTCCTTTTTGCACTCATGGAGCCGGTTTTGGGAGGCATGAAAACTTTAGGTAGGCACACACAGTTTTAATGCTTATAAGCGTAATTCATACTTTTATTAATTATCAGTCTATGAATTTTTTTTTTATGGACTTAGTAACACACAGCCACTAATGTACACGCATGTGCACACACACACATATACACACACACACATTGTGCACGGAGACCTTGAAACATACAGGCAGAGGTGGTGAAACTGTGTATGCACTGCATGTTAGTGCCGTGTTGCCACTGCTGTCCTGCTGCGTCTATTCAAAACACGGCTGAGCTCTGCGGAGAAAACTCTGGCGTGTCAATTCCCAGCTGATCTTCTCTGTCTTCGTCTTTAAATCGCAGCGGCTGACTTGAAAGGTAGCTTGGCTCTTAGCCCTACGGAGCTGAACCTGGCAGAGCGCTACTGAGATGAAATCCCACTGTGCAGCTGCCTTAATTTTATATAACATAGGAATTTTCAAAAGTGTCTAAGTGACTTAGGAACTAGACTTTGCAAAATCTTTTAGAAGTCTGGCACTGTCTACTGGCAGTGAAGCCTAGGGCTGAAAAAAAGAGCTTGGATTTTGTAGATCTCATGAAGGAGAATTTGTGGTCCTAGAAATTAGGAAAAAAACCATTCTGACCTTAAAAAGGAGCACATGACTCCAGAATCAGAGAGGGAAAATTAAGAGAGAGCCCTAGGATGCCAAGTTTACGGTCACTTGTTTTGGCTGTGTGCCACAGTGTGAAAAAGATATGTTCCAAGAATATCCTTTAATTAACTGCCTAAAAAGCTCAAAGCTAACACACAAAGGAAACGTATTTTTTTCTCAAAGCTTTGTAGCGGTTCCTTTTATGTGTCCTGTTCAACATTAACGTCTGCAGAGCTACAAGACTTCCTCCCTCTCCTCAGACACACTCCCTTCTACGTTCACAGTGAAGCTTTCCCTCTTTTCTCCGTCAATCTCTGTTTCCAGCAAAGCTCCACCTTTCCACCTAAACTCCATCTTCTATTTCCCGGGACCAACTGGTAGGCAGCTGTTCTAAAGTGTAGTCTGGCCTTCTTCCAGCCAGCAAGTGGATTAATAACCGGAATGGAGATGTATCTCTTCTGCTTATGTAGGAAAGAATAAACCCAAAACTAATGGTTATTTTCAGATAGCCTGACAGTGATTAAATGTTGTTCCAGCAGACGCTCCAAACAAAATATGCTTTAGCATCCCTGATTTATACCGGGTGCAGAGAGACTAAGAGGAAACACATTGCAGGAACTGGGAGGGAGATGGCACCTACCTCCAGCCAGGACACAGAGGCAACGTGCCAGAGGCTTAGACCACCACTGTGGAAAATAAAAGTGATGACCCACGTTTGACTGACAGATGACTTGTATCAGCCCTCCGGAGAGGGGGCAGAGGGGGTGGTAAGAGGCTGCGGGAGAGGTAGAAGGTCTCAGTCCGGTTGCGGGTGATGTAAAAATGAGAGCAGGGAGGAGGAAGGCAAGGAGGACATGGAGAGTGTTTTACGATGGCGTCAGCCGTGTAATAACACTGTGGTTCTTTATGTTTGCAGATGGGAAGAGATAACGATCTGGTTTATGAACGGGGAAAATCAGTCAGACATTGCCACTGCCGTATTAGAACGTGAACTGTTCGCTTGATATACTGTATGACTAAGTGACAAGACAGAGATATCTAGAAACCACCATCTAGGCAGCTAACCATCCATCTTTCTGACTTGTGTGAGAAGCAAATTAAAAAGCCCAAGTTTTTTTCTTTTTGTCTGTGTGTGGTTTTGCAACAGCTGTCAAGCTGGGTGCATTAGGCTCTGAGGTCTGATTTGAAAAGGTGAGGGGGAGAACAACCCTTTGGGCAACCACTACAGGAGCAGAACGTTCATGGCTAGCCGATGCATCAGAGCCTCATGTATGGGCAGGTCGATGTGGCAAACCTGGAGGATCTCATCTCTACTGGCCAAAGCTGACGTCTGGAAGTGGAAGTGCTCATGCTACTGCTCCTCAGCAAAGGTGATTCCTGTTTTGACAGATCACAAAAAGGCTTTAGCTCCCATTTAGCTCCCTTCACCCATTGCATAAAAAAGGAAAGCTTCTCATGAAGCTGAAATGTGTGTGTACGCAGTAGGGCCTTGGACAATTCCTGCCGCATGTGGGCCTAATCCAGCACCTGGTGATGCCAAAAAGAGGTTTTCCATGGGCCTTAGATGTCTCTGCAGGGATTCCTGCGAGACCAGACAGACGTATCACATTTCCTGCTTTTTCCATGGCAGCTTTGTTTTTCTAGCAATCATCTCCTTTATAATAAAGTCATCCAAATTCTCCTTTGCCTCCACTACAGCATCTCATGACTGTAGGAGGTAAACTGGGGGAAACAAAATCCCTGTTTGATCAACAGAGTATTCCTAGGCTCTTCCACGCACGTTTGCAAAAGTCTTTTTGAAAAGTCTTTCTAACTTTGGAGCAATTTTCCGAGACCTGAAGGGTACTAAAAAAAAACCAACCCAACCCTATGAATGTCTCCCAAGCACGCTCAAGGCCCCTATTAACTTTTCCACTTTCCCTGCAGTAATTGTTTCTGTCTGTTTTAATTTCACCTTGACTGAGAGGAGCTTAGCTGTTGCTGCAGACCGAGGCAGGGACTTGCCGCAGGCACCGCTCAGCACAAACCGTGAAGCCCTCACGGGATTTTTGGCACCAGCCCATAGAGGTGCTGGGGGTGGAGTGTGAACAGTGCAACTCACCCTGAAATGTTGTTCTGAAATATTATTTTGAAGGCTGAAGGGTCACTGGCGGAGGCTGCATCATAATCCAGCTGCCAAGGTTTCAAATTTTGATTCTCTCAAGACTTTATTGTGTTTAGAATCACAGAAGGGTTTGGGTGGGAAGGGACCATTCAAGCCCATCCTGTCCAACCCCCCTGCCAGGAGCAGGGACATCTCCAACCAGATCAGGTTGCTCAGAGCCCTGGCCGACCTGGCCTGAAATGTTTCCAGGGATGGGGCATCCACCATCCTCTGGGCAACCTGGGCCAGTGTTCCACCATCCTCAGTGTAATTTTTTCCTAATATCCAATCTAAATCTATCTCTCTCTATTTTAAAACCATCACCCCTCGTCCTGTCACGCCAGGCCCTGCTGAAGAGTCTCTCCCCATCTTCCCTGCAGCCCCCTTTAGGCACTGGGAGGCCACTCTAAGGTCTCCCCGGAGCCTCCTCTTCTCCAGGCACAAGAACTGTTCGGTGCAGTTCATTTTAGCAGTCCCATGCCAGGCTCCATATACACAGAGATTCCTGGTGAATCTGAGACACCGATTGTGTTTATTCATCTAAACTTTTGGGCATGGACCACCTCTTCCAAGGTGTGCAGAGAGCTCCTCATGCACCAGGACACTGATCTCAGCGGGGCACGTAATCCCACAGCACAAGTAACACGGTGATCATTGTTCTTTTGGAGGTGGCTAAGCAAAACCTGCCAAGTGCTGATGTTATGTAAAACTGAAATCTGCACTGGTGCTGAGGGAGCTGCCTAATTACATCGGTATAATTAGATAGGCGGACGGATGGATTTCCTCTGAACATTGCCTGGCAGGAGGGGACATTGCAGCCTTACATATTCTTGCATCCGAAGCTTGCTCAAGGATGGATGTGCTGCATGCGCAAGAGCTGCCACGAGGGAGCATGTTCACCATTTTCCTGCCTTCCCACGCTCCTGCAGCCTCCAAGCAAGGCTGGAGCACAAACCCCAGGGGCTTCGCTCTGAACTTCACACTACTGAAGCCAGGATTTGACCATCCCATACAGCCCATCTGTTCTTTAGGTGGGATTAGAAATCAAGGTGCAGGGCAAGCACCCACCTCCCCCCAGTCCTGGGGGCTCTCTGGCCAGGGTGGTGGGCAGTGTTCTTCAGGGGATCCAAACATGGAAAGAGGGACCTGGGACTGTGGCTTGGAAGTTGCCATGCATGAAGCAAGCTCAGCGCTCCCTTGGCCTCACCACTCCACACCGTGGTGGATCTGGCCAGGGCCAGCCCTGGGAGCCTACTGGACGGAGGAGACTGGGGCTTAGCTGGTGAATCTGGGAGACGCCCCATCTCTCTGAAAGTCAGTGACCCTTAAAAACCCAGGGGAAGCGAGCCCTGCAGCACCAGACATGCCAAGAGGGAGCAAACTGGGACTTCAGCCTCCATGGATGCCTTCAAATAACTTCTTCATTTACTGAATACACAGAAGGGAGGAAAAAGCACAACCTCTCAGGGCTCTTTGCTAGCGGAGCAGCAGGCTGCTCCTGTTCCCGTCTGCTTTAATGTCAGTCTGCACCGCGGAGCAGCAGGCGCTTCACCGGCTGCTCTCTGATCACGCTCAGACAGGGCAGGTTTCCATCACAGGCTATTTGACAATTTGTCTTTAATAAAAAGACCTGGCACATTCCATTCCTGTTTTACTGTCAGGCTGTTATGTGGCAGCCTGGAATTCTATATGCTCTCGCCCTCTCTAATACAGAGTCACAATATAGGTCTTTTTCGTATTATTAAAAAGGGACTCCCCTTTTCTATAACCTGCTCTCTAATTCTGTGTCAAGTTTATTTTATCAGGATCTGGCATTACTCTTCGTTTTAACTCCAGTCTCTTCACTCCTCCCTGCCATGTACCTGCTCTTTCCAAAAAAAAACGAACAAAAAAAAAAAAAGGAAAAGAGAGAGAAGTGATGAATTTTGCCCAGGCAAGTACATCCCTAAGCAGTTCACTGCTGTTTCCAAAATAGACTGTGCTCTGTAAATGTTAACTCTTGCTCCGTGCCAAAGGGACAGTGCTGCCCTTCTGCACCTCCATTCCCTCCCAGCACCCCAGGCCTTGCACCCAGAGCAAGGTCATTTATGTGGTTATTCCCTTGGTTCCTCCTTCTCTCCATCTATTCTGTATTTAATGGGGATGGTGGCATTAGGGAGCCTAACACAGATCAGGACTTCTGCTCCGCGTGTGCTTGGTGATATACAAAGCCAGGCCAAAAAGATGTGCCATGGTTATTCCCTGATTCTGCAGTTGCCAAACTCGGTAGCTCCACTATGGGCCAGATAAAGAGCATGGTAGGCAATTTCTTGGGACTTCCGTGTGATCTGACCTTCTGGAGTCCAAGTTTTCCACATCACTTTTTTTTTTTTTTTTTTTTTAAGGTAGTGTACATGAAAGAAAGGGCAGGAGAGGAGAAGGTTAGATGAAAAATAGAAGTGCCCATCCATATTACTTTATGATGGTAAGAGGCTCTTCTGTCTTCAGTCTTTTAACGTTTCCAGAAAGGAGGTGAAATCATAGCATGTCTCTTCAGTGACACAGTCCAGCACAGAGGATGGCGTTAGTACAGTCGGGGTGGGGTGGACATCAGCCACTCTGGCCACTGTGTGCCTGCTGCTGCCAGGTAGCCACACTGGGAGAGCTGCCAGACCTGTGCTCGGCTCTCCCGTGCAGAGGGGACAACATTTGCAAGAACTATACCCTGTGTCTTCCCAGATGCAGGGGGGAAAGGTTTCTATTGCCTGTGTTAGCGCTAGCTGGGATGACTTGTATTCCCAGGACACGTGGTGCGATTGCGTATCTCTGAGCCCTCTGTACCGGTCCTGACACTTCTCTCCTACATTATCAAAGCAAAGAGATCCAGAAAGGGCAATAAAACCAGATCCACCAACCAACACAGGTTAACCTGCTGGTACCAGCGTGAAGGAGCTTTTATAACAATTTCTGACAAATTGCCAAGGAAGACGTTTTTCCTGCATTGTGAAAAATTTTATCAGTATTTTCCTGATATTTGACCAGCTCTTTAAGGGCGTAGCAATCCAAACCAGAATGAGAGGTTTCAGCGCTGTTTAGTCCTGGTTTCCATCCACAGACGGAGCCAAATGCCGATTGCCTGGTGCAGAAAAAACAAAACACTTTCAGGCTTTGATTTTCCAATGACTCTCTCTTTTTTCCTCTGAAAAAGATAGAAGGGAAAGCTTCCATTTTATTAAGATGCCATTCGCTGTTGAGAAAAGATATTAGGAAGAAAAATAAGCACGCAGTGCCCACTTCCTGACCTTGTTGTCCACATAAAGATGAATGACCCAGCCCTGCTCAAACCCTGGTTGTCCACTGGCTTCCCCTGGAGAAATGCGTCTGGTCGCTTTCCCCGGGCGGACACAGAGAAGGCAGCGTGAGACGGGCAGCACGGAGAGCCTGAGATGAAAATGCACGAGCAGCTGGCTTCCAGTAAACGCTCTCAGACTCACATTTTCATTAGTCCTAAATTCAATCACAATTTAAAGGAAGCAAAAGATAAAGAGTGAGGGAACATTTAAAGGATGCTGCAGAGGGAGGCTTGCGTTACCATGAAAAACCTGACTAAAAGTTATTGTTGTTATTCACATTACTGCTGTGCCCAGAGGCCTCGTTCAGGATGAGATTCCCATCGTGCGGCGTGTGCGTAGGCTCAGCCCCGTGATGGGCCAAGCGGGGTGGGCTGCGTCTGCTGGAAACGCTGCGCTGGGAGAGCAGCTGCCGTCCTCCCGGGAGCTCAGCGTGCGGCGGGGGCTCTACTCCCCATTTTTTGCAACTTCAAAAGGTACAAGTGACAGAGGGGCTAAGTTAGCACAGTAAGAGTGACAGTAATAATATGAGAATGATTATTGTTGTCTCTGTCTTTGCAAGAGAAAGATGCTGAGGAGATGATGAGGCTCAGGAGTCTCAGGCATCCGGATTCCCCTCACCGCTCTGCCCTGCTCTCGGTGGGGCTGGGCCGGGGGCAGGTCGCTGTCTCTGCTTGCCCTCGCTTGCTTTCTCTGCATTCAGGCTAAAAGCCTCTGAGATGAGGACTCTGTGTGCGGTCGGTCGCAGCTTTGGCTGAGTTTCAGAGCGCAATGGGTCTGAAGCAAAGCATGGTCACCCCTGTGCTCCCAGGAGGTGGTGCAGAGTCAGACTGCCCAAATTGCTGATGGGTTGGAAACTTCATCTGTCCAAAGAGCCTTGCAGGTCACTAAAGGAGGTCCTAAATGCTGTTTAGCCTAGCCCACAGGATTAAAACTGATCCTTTACCAGGATCAGAGAGCAAATCAGTGGCAGAAAAGCCCTGAGCTCCTTATGTCAAGCTGGATTCTCTGCACAGGACCCTCCCGCACCAGAGGACATTTGATGAAACCTACTGATCCTTGGTGTACAGCAGCCCATCCCAACACCAGGCTCAGGTGTTTCGCTCAGCATTGCAGCCGCTCAGCCACGTGAGCCACGCTCTCTGAGGTGTGGTGTGCTCACGCCCCTCACCAGCACAGGTCCGTGTCTTACACGGGCTCATTAGAATTGCTAGAGAGCTGGTCTTGTGGTCCTGGTAGGGGAGAGGCACCCTAAAGCTCTCGGCATGCCCTGACACCCCTAGAAGCCAAGATGACCCTTGAGGTTGCAATGCAGCTGTCTGATAGATCTAACTGGCCACCAAAGCTGTGGGGTGGTCAAACACGTGCCTGATATATCCGTCTCGCTGCCTGTTGGCATTTCTGTAGTTTCCAAGGAAACCTAGTGCCTCTGAGAGCCGGACGGATGGGTAGTGTTTGACAAAGGAGTTCTGTGATGCTTCATTTTTAAACGACGGCTGTTGTTGCCTCTTTGGCCTTTGCTCCTTTGATCGTGAAACGTTGCTGCTTTGCACAGATGAGGCTTTCATGAGAAAGAGTGGGAAAATCCCAGTGTTCTCGCGTGCCCTGGTTGCACTCCCTTTCCTGCTCTCTGCAGATGAAACAAACAAAACAAAACAAAAAAACCATGGTGGCTGGGGCTGCTTCTAATTTAAACGAGGTTTCACCTTCAAAGGAGCATCCGCCGCTGAGCGGCGAAGAGCAGCGTGCGCCGTTCAGAAGCACGTTTGTGGGGACGCACAAAGAATCCTGCCTCTGAACCTCTGACAGCTTTCACTGCTCACCGCAGAGATCAGCCAAAAAGATTTATCAGCCAGCTTCAAAGCCCGAATTGCTCAGGAAGCTTTTGCTCTTGCCTTATTACTGGAGAACTCTCCAGGTCAGAAACCTTTACTGGGAGAGAAGGGGTTTTTTTTGGTTGTTTTGTTCTGCTGGTTCTGGATGTGCTAATCTAATGACATGACTAATGTCTTCCAGCCTGATACATGTCAGTGCAGATAGATGGGGGAGGATTTAGGACTGACATTTGTCTCGAAAATAGAGGTTGGACCTGGTCCTTAGCTAGGAGGGTGAGGACCATGCTGTACGAGGTGCGGAGTGCATCTGCTTCTCATTTCCTGTATGGAGAGGCATGGGCCAGTCCCAGCCTCCTGGGAGGTGAATGCTGGCAAGGTCCCGGTTGACGAATTTCTGTGCAATAAGTTGCCAAGACAGAGGAGGTGTCCACAGTGACACCAGGAAAAACGGCATCTGGAGTAGCATGGAAGTGGCAAAGATTCCTCAAACACATCGCAGTTTCTGTTGCAGAACACAGGTCTGTCTGGGACTGCCAGCGGTCGGCGTAGGCTGGTGGTCAGTGAGACACCACGCCAGCACATCCTTGTTTTCCACAGAAGGGAAATGGCATGAATAGAAATCACACCTTAGCTTCTATGTTCTGATCTTCCTTTGTTCCTAATTTTCCAAAGTGACTTCTCTTCTACCCTTTTCCAGGTGGTTTAGGAACATCAATGGCAAAGGAATAGTTGCACATGCCACCAGTTGTGAGCTTCTTTGGTCATTGAGACAACTGTGGCGTCCACACCTTGGGAATCCAGATCCAGCCTTTGGATTCCTTTGGAGAGGGGACTTCAGCTCATCCGTCATGAGCTAAATGTGTAAATAAGTTGTTGGAGAGTAACCTGGCTTCGTTAGAGTTTTACCTTTGTGGTCAGTGTCTGTGGCTGGACTCCAGCAGCATTTATCGGTCCCTCTTTGCAGCCTCACCCTTTCTCATTGAGTCAAGTGGACAATATGAAATGGAAATTTGTTCTGTAAACACAACCCTGTCAGTCCTGACGTCTTGGGGATCAGAGCAGGCTGTAATTACAGTGGGGATACCTTTAGGTGTGAGTGATCATGTGCTGAATTAGCAGATAACGGCCCTTGGCAAGATAGGTGAGCCCATGCTGGTTCCTCACGGATGTGAGGAGGGCTGGGTCCTCTGGTCACCGCAGCCCATTTAGGACATCTGCTGATTATCAAAGATAGCCCGTTGGAGGCTGGGGAGGATTGCAGAATGCCTCTCTGGAGATAGAGGTTTATCAGATGGCTCTTGAAAATCAGCCAGGAATGACGGGCTTGCAGGAAAGGTGTGATCATGGCGGTCACCGTGGGGAATGGCCACTCCACCTAAGCTGTCGCGCTATCCGATGCATCCACAGTCACCGCTTTGGTAAGGAACTGCAGAAGCCCTTGAGCAGACTGCATTCACTGGGCTAGCTCCATTCAGTCTTGCTCAGTTTAGAGCTCTCTTGGCTCTGATAACGAACTTTGAGTATCTCCAAAAGCCTCAGTCCTTTCTGGAGCAGCGTGGCTTTCCTTACCCACACAGCCCCAGATGCAGCACCCTACCCCAGCTCTCAGCAAGGGACCCTGGCAGTGAGTTCCGCTCTTACGTGTTAGCTGCTTAAAATCCTTGCCCCATAAACTGGAAAAGGGAAAGAAATAAGTGTGGTCTGAAATCTAAAAGCAAAGTGAGCTAATTAAATTTCAGAATCAACAGAGCTGAGTTGCAGAAGGCACAGAGTTTGACTAAGCAAAATCCACCACCAAACCATCATTGTTTTCCAAGGGTAGCTCTTAGGAACCTCACAGATTTTTCTTCTCTCAAAGCAACAAAACCAACTCAGAGTGCCTTGACTGTCAAACTCTTAGTCCTCTGAACGCTTCATGGACACTGTGTCTGTCAGTGATTTCACTATAGAAAGCTTCCTTCTCCAAGGATGTCTGTGATCCTCCGATGTTCTCTGCAGGGTGCAGAGGTAAGATCCTTCCCTTGCACTCAGTCTCAGTGCCGGGCGGAGAGACATCCTTCCAATCTGCTTTTCATCTTCCCGTGCAAAAGAACCAACACTTTTTACGTTGCTGTGGTTTATGCATCAACCTCCACAGGCCTCCTTGCAGTTCCTCCATCTTCTCACCACTGTTTGCTGCAGTGCTTGGATGCTGCATCTCACCTAGCATGAGATATTGCACCTCAGGGTGTCTTCACAGCCAGTCAAGCCCTGTGATAGACAATACCAAGATGAGGCCTTTTGACTTCAGAAACCCCTTGGCGATGTGTGATACACCTTTACTGTGTCAGCCAGCAGCTGCTGTGAGTTTTTGCAGCCAACATTACGTGGATTTTGCTTCTTCACCTCACACCCTGTGGGATGTTTTAGCTCTGCAGATCGGTGCCCCCAGAGCCAGCTGACCTGGCCACGGCTGCTGTGGTAACAGGCTTTCACTAGAGCTGAAATTTTTGACTCAGCATCGTGAAGTGTGCGCATCTCTTGGGGAAGAGAGGCAAACACACACGCCATGTCCTGACTTTAAATGTGTGAGTAACTTATCAGAGGTGAGAAGTGGGGATTTGAATTCGGAGATGTAACTTATCTCTAACTACACATCTCCCTGTTTAGCTGCGTTTACATCCGCCCATATCTCACTGACTGCAGCGTGCCGTATTATATAGCGGTGCTCACCTTTGATGTGCTGAAAGGCTGTTTGTGCTAGTGATGAGAAAAGCAAAGTCGAAGCAGCCTTTCCAGGGCTGGAGTTTTCTGTTGCATTCTCCTTTTGACTGTCTTTCATTTAATGTGTCTAATAGTAGTTTACTGGAATCGAAGAATTCAAAGCTTCTGTTCTTGGTGATGAATACAAGGAATAAGAGGCTTTTATGTGCTGTGAAATCTACAGAAAGACTGAGATATGGGGACAGCTTCCCTATACATGTCTCGTAAGTGAGTGGTTATCCTGAGATAGATGCAGTGATCTCTGCAAGAAAAAAATAAACATTTCCAGGCAAGCATGGTGCTGTCAGTAACGCTGAGCAAAAGTGGAAGTACCGCAGGATCTCAGAGCGCACCGTATGCTGACCTGAAGAGCTTTTCAGTGCAGTTAGGATGGGTTTTTTCAGGGCTGCCTGAGACCAGCACTGATCTGACTGCTATTTTTTATTGATTACAGTTGAGTCTTTAATTTCATGGGGTCTCAACAGTCCAGCCCCTACCAGCTCCTCTTGGCCCTTATCCTATTGCGATACCCAAAGCTGAGGAGGGGACATCAGCGCTGCTTTGGGGACAGCGGTGGTCTGGGGTCAGTCCTAGGGGTGGGAGCTGCTTAGGGTGACCAGAGACTCTGGAAACCTTCATTAGCACAGCTTCAGCCTGAGCGCGGCTGCATAACTCACAGCCGGTTTGGGGACATATCAGATCAAGAAACGATCATTCCTTCCTCCCCTTTGAGATCAGAGCTCATTATGCAACTAAACAACAGAGGAGGAAGTTGGAAAAATGCAACTATTATCCTTCTCATTTCACAGGGAGATACCAAGGCTCGGGGATGTTGTCCTATCGGGAGCAGGGTGCGGTTCCCAACCTGCTTAGCTCTCTTTTCCTTTCATCTTTGGACACGTCGGTCCCATTAGCAGAGACAGCCTGAAACTGGTCCTACATAGCTGGAGATCACCCAAGTGCCATTCTGCAGGGTCAGTCACGGTCATCCCCTCTGAAGCACCTGACCTTCAGCACTGCTTTTCTGGATGGGGTGCTAGCTGGGCTGTTGAGCTACTCCATCACCGCAAAAACCATCCTAAGAAACAACTGCTGATAGTGGTGCAGTTTGGCATGTGTCTATCTCAAGTGAGGCAGGGGGAGAGAAGTTGATTTAGTCACCTAGTTTGGTTGATTTAATCTAGAGCTGAAGAGCCAGACTTTTGAGCATTGATGCCAGGACACAGTCCCCTGCTCTGGATGAAACCCAGCTGCCATCAGGGCAGACGTGGGGCCAGCAATGTTCAGCGCAGAGTTGGCTTCTTCCTGATCAGTCCTGCTGCAACAGAGGCTGGCTGACCAAGTGCCTGGAAAACTCACTAAAACATTCCTGATGCGGAGGGAAGTTTGGAGCATTCCGATATTTCTCATTCCCTACAAAATTAACTTTGGCCCATTTATCCTAAATTTAATTTTACAGTAGTAAAATAGTTGGGTTTCTCAATAGAAAGACAAATGGGTAGATGGTGTTTTTTATGAACCTTTCCGTGAAACATGCTTTATACATTATTTCCTGGAGAAACAGAATTTGCAGATTTAAAACAAAAAAGAAGGAGCTAAAGAATTAGTATTGGTTGCTTTGCAGCTCTTGTTTGTGTTCATGCGCTGAGGGCTTTGTCTATTTGTTGTACTTTCCAGTGACTCCAGATTACTGCCTCAAAGCACAAAAGCATTAACGCGGCAAGACTCCTTCTTAATAACTCTGCAGAATTGTTCTGCAAATGAACAAAGATAATGTTGGCCTGACAGGTTGAGATTGGGCAGTTGATGAAGGCTGAGGCTGAGAAGAGAGATTTCTCCGATAAGAAATCAATCTGAGAGAGCAGCTGGAAAAAGAGTAATAAATATTTTTTTTTTAATGTGTCACAAGATATAAATATGAAGCTTCAGACTCTTTGCATTGCAGCATGAATTGAGTCACTTATCCTGAAGCTATCTTGTTTTAAACTTCTGCCTGCTGTAGTCATTCAGTTGTGGAGCATCACGCTGCACCGCAAATGTCAGCTGGAGCCATCTTTTACAGCTACCCTCATGTCTACAGTAAAGTTTATTTCCAGAGCCCATGAACATTCCGCTGAACCACTCATTTCGTTTGGTGGTGTTTTTTGTGGCCAGGATTCAAAGGGAGTTTTGACTTGGACAAACAGAATGTGTCACAAACTAAATGATCAAAACGGAAGGAAACGAAAAGGAAAAGAAAACCCGTGCTTTTGAAGTGATTGGTGCTGGAGTCTGTTTTCTCAAGCCTGGAGGTTTTCTTTACACTGGCAAAAAGTCAGGGAAAATGTTTGCCTGGAGTTACTGCAAAACAGGGACCAAACTGCTACCTCCTCCCGCAGCAGGGACACAAGAGCTGGTTAAAGTCCTCGTCTGTGAGGAGCATCAGGAATGGCAGCATCCTTGGCAGCACACACTCTTCCCGTGTTCAGGACTGGACAAAACAGACCTGCAGGAACGGTTATGGAGAGGGTAGTGCTAAACAGGCTGAGGAAGAAGAGGGCAGGGCATGGCCACCTAAAACTCCATGGGATTCCTGAAAAGAGATTGGTGGTAGGCAGAGAGCAACTGTTCACCAAGAACTGGCTGTAACTGAGCATGGCTGGTCTACTAAATACCTCCATTTTTTGGAGCATCCCTTTTCTCCCAGCTCACTTGTAACTCTGGGCATCTGCTGACCTGAGGAAAGGAGAGATGAAAGGCATCACTTCTGCAAGGGCTGCGTCGGCTGGGGGATCTGGCCAGGACCGCGCAAACATGCGCAGCATTGCCTTTTACTCCCCTCATAGCAGGTAAATAGAGAAGGATCCTGGAAAAATGCCTGCCAAAATGAGTTTTTCAAACAAATGGTAGAGTTCTGAGAATGCAAAGATCAATGGGGAAAGAGCCCATTTTTTTCTTTAAGAAGAGAAAAATAAAAAAATTTTTAGTCAAACTTGAAGATAAATTTTCTGCCAGGGAATAAGAACTCTGCCAAAATAGTGACAGATGTACTTTTTATTTTATCAGTAATCTCTGATTGCCTCTGCGTTTTCACTTTGCATTACTGGTATGTCCACAGCAACTGCCTCAGTTTCCCCAGCTGTTCAGTGCACTACCTTGCAGTGGAGCAAGGCATTAATATCTTTTATTAGGTTGTCCCAGTTCTGGCTAGGACAGAGTTCACTCTCACCTGAGCTGGGAGGGGAACTGGAGCTGATGGGCTCTGTGGCTGGGGCACCCAGCTGGGATAGTTTGCTAATCAGCCAACAGCTGGGATGGGTTTACCCAGATTGGCCCAAGGGCCGTTCCATCCCATGGGACCCATGCTCAGTGTGTCAGTGAGGAGAGGGCTGAGGGGATGGTTTCTGCTATTCAGGAGGGAGTCAGGATTTGCTCTGAGTTACTGTACTGTAATTGTTTTCTTTTGTTATTCTCTTAATTATTATTTTTTTTTTGTCTCAACCCATGAGTTTTGCCTTCTTTTCTTTCCCAGTTCTCCTCTCTGGAGGGTGAGGGAAGTGAGTGAGAGACTGCGTAGCTTGGTCCTGAGTGGGGCCAAGGTATGACATAGGTGAAGGTAAAAGTCATCATTAGAAAGAAGACCAATTCTTTTGGAAGTGCATAGGGGAGGCAAAGAAAGCAAACAATGGTTCGGTGAAATCTTTAAGGAACTGATGATTCTCTTTGCTCTGGAATGGGTGTTTTATCCTGGAGAATATCAAGTGTAAAACATCTACTGGTTCTGGTGATGGGCTGTGCCAGGCCTGCCCTGATTTGAAAGAGATGGATGTGAAATTCCAAGCTTCAAGGCTTGGGGAAACCAGCTGCTGACTGTGTCATTCTGCTAAATATCACAGTTGTTTTTCAAGTCTCATATCATAAAGCCCTTGCTCCTGAAGGCATGTGATTACAGGAGAATTTCTTCTCTCATTAAAAGGAAAAAAGCGCAGCAAATGCAAGCTTTCGTGTATGGATGTGGATAAAAGCCTGAACTCTCCATTCAAGTAGACTTGTAAAGGTTTAGAAACCAAAAGAAATGCAGCAAGCAGACAATATTTATTGTTTCAAATAACTTACGGTTTTCTGAATTCCAGTTCTTTCTTCTGTGCAATTCTCTATGCTGTAAAACTGTGGACCCACTTTACTTGATTTCAGCTAATTAACCCCAATGCACCTTTCACATTTGGCCTGACATCCCAGCACAGGTTTATCCCTGGAGTCTCATGGCAAAGCCAGAGCAGTTTTGTTGCTTGTGCCTTTTCAGTATAAAACAGAAGGCTTGAGCAACAGTTAAGACCAAGTAATTACAGACAGATCTATAGCGTTACAATTCAAACCTGCACCATAATGGCTCCATAAAGTCACCTCAGTTTGGATATACATCAAACCATTTTTCACATTGCAAATGAATACTTTTTTAAGGGCTATAACTTTCTGGGAGTTCATTAATTTCCTGGATTCATAGCCCTTTACGAGATGGAGGAAGGTGCAAGAGATACTGCTGTTGAGAAAGAAAAAGGAGGGAGAGTAGCAAAGGCAGCTGAGGCAGAGGAAAAAGATAAATCCTTAGAGATGAGATTTCCAAAAGCTGCTTGAAAAAAAAGCTGGGATAAATGTATGATGCACTCAATAAATATCACTTTGCTTTATCACCTTTCCTCTCTCCCAGCCTTGTCCGGGGATTCTGGGAGCCTGATCTGAAACACGAGGCCTTTAGTGGCCAAGAGCCTGTGACTCTGCCCTCCATCGGTGCTGAAGTCCTTAATCAGGGTGGGAGTAGTGGCTGAGCTTCTAGCTGTCTGGCTGTGCCCACGTGGTGGCCACGCTCTGCCTTCGGCCTGAACCAAGGCAGCTAACAGGAGCCACGGCGACATTGGTGACAACTCCAGGTGGGCACCACAGAGTCGTAACCATGCTGACTGACCTCATTGTGATGGCCCAAGGAGAAGCTCTTTGTAAGCGGGATAGATGTAGGTGCCTGGTTCTCGTCCCAGGGGTACAGGGATGACCAACCTCCTTGCCCACTCGTCTGGAGTGCTTTGTGGACCCTCTGTCCCAGAGAGGCCCGATGGGTTGTGCCTAGTGCTGCAGTCCTTAAAACCATTAAAAAAAAAAAATATCTTGGGGGTCCATAGCCGTGATGGCTAAATTAAAGTGTACGTAATTTTCTGCCTCCCTCTCCTCTAAACCCGCTCGCAGTCTGTGTCACACACCGTGTCCCTGTGTCCTGGAGGCAGCAGAGCCTGCTGCTCTGAGCTGAGACTTCTTCCCAATGCTTTTCCTAAAGCTCGCTGTGATCGCATTAGACAGGTGATGAAAGCAGGCTATTGTTTTTGCATTTTTAAAGTGAAAGGGCACAGTTACGTGATGTTTGTGCTGTAATTTCCTATCCCAAAGAGCACTTTCAATCTGGGCAGTTTTGGTAATTACAGGAGAACTCAGAAAGGCACACACCAGACATCTCCGTGCTGGAGGAAGCACAGAGCGTGTGCCTCATGTTGTGACATCGCTCTGGGGTTGGGTCGTGGTGCTGGCAATACTGCACAACAGCAGCGAAGCGTCTGAGAACCACGCATCCCGCGTGCCCCACAGCAGCCTGACTCACGCTGCAGGGCACGCACCCGGGCTTCCCAGTCAGGGGGTCGGAGGGTTCTCCCACGTGCCTCAATCATCCTTTCCTACATACCAGTGAAAGTGCTTGTACTCCTTTTCTAAAATCCCCTTAAATTCTCCTCCACCCCATTGGCTAGACCAGCAAATCCATCTTTCTCGTGCAGTTAAATCAAGATTAAGGGGACTTGACAGCTAATTAATTTTAATAATAATAATATGATTTTTTCTTTCTGAGTTACAGACATTGGCTTGCTGTTCTCTTACAGGACTGGGAACCAATTTTCCATTGATCTCAGTGAGAAGCACAAGCCTTCATATCTGTAAGGATCGGAGTCATCTTCTCTTTACAGATACAGAACGAACCATACGTGCTTTGTGAAGCCAGCACCTGATGAAAACTCGTGCCTGGGAACCTTCACGCGTGCTCCGGGGAGCAGGTGAGGGCTTTCATCTGCTGCTGAGAATTTTGATTTTTCTAAATTCTAATTTGCTTAACTGAGAAGAAAATCTTTCACCTTCTTCTAGGGGCATAATTCACTCCCTGAGGTTTATAATACTTCTTTTTTTTTAAACATAATTTGGGCTATTTTATTTTGCCAATAGACAAACAAAGGAGATAGGGAGAGAGGAAGAATCCCACAGAGGCGTAAAGCTGAGATAAACAGGTGTGAGCAGGGAAAGTATGCTGGTATGGTGAGTGCACCTGAATCTGTACGTTTAACCAACCATGGCAGTAGGCATCTATCTTTCCTCCTGCAGCTTTTTCTAAATGTGCCCCGGTGTCCCTGGAAGAACATTGCCTTTCATGGGAGGGCGTGTAATGAAATCCCTTCATCCTGTTTTAATCAGTTTTGAATGTGGAAAAGACAATCATGATCTGAGAAAGGCAGTGTTTCCCCTGCATGTGAATTATGTGATACTGTAGCTTCATTAACATGCTTTACAGTCTTATCTTTATTCATACTGGCAAATTAAATTAGCACTGTCTTTCAAATCTCTGCCTATTTTTCCCTCTAGGCAACCACCAGCAGCACAAAATAAATGACAGTGACAGGAGTGGATTGCTGTGCTCTTGGGGCTACTCCCTGGATTTTAAGCACCATCCCTCCAAGAAATCATATTTGTTCTTATTCCAGGAGCCAAGCTGCATTCCAGCGTGCTTGTTGCCATTCCAGAGCTCCACGTACCGGCACCGAGCCTGGGCCACCAGCGCATGGGGCTGTCAACCTGGAGCTCTGTAGTTTCCCCAAAAGTAGATTGTATTTTGATATTTAGGCAGGTGTCACTTCCTCCCTTCATGGTCCTTTCCCTCTGTCGGCATGAGGTCTTAATGGGAAAAGCACACAACGTGGTTGTGGTGAGGATGGAAAGCCAGAAGCAGAGAGGTTTTGTTGCACAGGGTCAATTTTCTGGATCACATGTGAGCAAATGTTTACGGGAAAGTGTAGGGAGTCTATTACTGATAAAACCCCAGCTGTTTTTTGGGCTGTTCAGAGGAAAGATCTTGGTGGAAAGGTATAAAAGGTGGGATGAGGTGGAAAAGACTTTCCCCATTGTATCTTTGCCGTGCAGCTGCCTGGGCTGAGGACCAGCATGGATTTGTCAACTCTGCAGTCAGGCATAAATCGAGCTTCATAAACTTGCAAGTGCAGAGCATTAGAAGCAAGTGATTTTACATTAAACACTAAATATTGCAGCTATTAAAGAACATTCATCATCCACACAAGGCGCCTGAACAGAAATGAGCTGTAGCATCTCCTGCAACATTGATGGTAAACACATTAAAAACCATCGCTGTGCTGTCAGTCGTCTTCATCTCAGAGGGGAGACGTGGCAGGCTGGTGAACATCATCCCGTCCTTTGCACGGCATCGTGGGGTGACCTCCAGTTCAGCTGAGTCACAGGCCCTGGTACCTCCAAACCCTGCCTCTTTTTATTTCCTCTGGTATTCTGCTCTTTAGCTCTGTCTCCATTTGTGGTGTCCCAAAACAGAGCATCCTACTTGTTCCACTGGAACAAGTGGTGGTAAAAGAGGAGGCTACAGATGCGACCCGGTGATTTGACCAATGTTATGTGACCACCTCACTGTTGCTCATAGTTGGGTTGTACCCAAAAGATACAACGTTGTGCAATTAGTTGTGATGGAGATTACGGGGAAAATGCAGCTTTCTTCCCAAAACCTCATTGTGAATAGAATCACAGGATGGTTTGGGTGGGAAGTGACCTTCAAAGGCCATCCAGTCCAACCCCCCTGCAAGGAGCAGGGACATCTCCAACCAGATCAGGTTGCTCAGAGCCCCGGCCAACCTGGCCTGGAATGTTTCCAGGGATGGGGCATCCACCACCTCTCTGGGCAACCTGGGCCAGTGCTCCACCACCCTCAGTGTAAAAAAAAATTTCTTAATATCCAATCTGAATCTATCTCCTGTTTTAAAGCCATTACCCCTCGTCCTGTCACACCAGGCCCTGCTGAAGAGTCTCTCCCCATCTTTCCTGCAGCCCCCTTTGGGCACTGGGAGGCCGCTCTCAGGTCTCCCCGGAGCCTCCTCTTCTCCAGGCTGAACAGCCCCAGCTCTCTCAGTCTGTCTCAGGATAAATCAAGGAGACTTTGTTTCCTTTTCCTGAGCAATTCCTCTGGACTGTACATTGTTATAACCAATCCCAAGAGATGGCCGAAGCCTCAGACCTAATGAAGTTTTCATTTCCTCCTGCTTTCCTACCACCAGGCCAGCCAAGCCCGGCCGTACGTTGCTCAGTCCACGATCGTGCTCGGATAAGGGTTTGGATGGTTATGATTAATACAACTGCTTTATTTGTCTGACAGGTGGACTGATCAATAGATATTGTTGCTAGGCCTCCGTTCCTTCCTGCTACCATAAACAATTTTTCAGATCTCTGAAACTAGAGGTCAGGGCAGTCTGTGCCTTGCCCTTTGATCGTACTTGGATAAAGGACCTCAGTCCTCTAAGTGAAGAGTGATTTCATCGAGGCCTGCCATGTCCTTAGTTTCCAGTAAAGAAAACAAACAAAACCTCACAGTTTTGAGAATATAGTCCAAACATAGCTGAATGCTCATAAAAGGGCAGAGTGTCCACAAATCCAACAGAAAAAGTGGCTTAAAATGTCACCAGAAACTGTTCCGATCTTTGGTGATGTTTCCCCCCCCTTTATCTGATCTCTGTTTACCATTCTTTCTGTCTTCCCCTGACATGAACAGATTGAATTTTGGAGTTTCTCAGCGAGCAGGTACCCTGCCAGCAGCTGCCTAGCACGGGCTGATCTCGCCCCGGCCCAGCCAGGCCCAGCCCCAGCCCCAGGAAGGCTCAGTCCCACCCCAGGATTAGCCCCAGCCGCAGAGACGGGCACATTTTCTTGCACTTCTGATCCTCGCACAGCTCCTGGGAGCTGTGCTGCAGCATGTTCTGCAGCCAAAGGGACACTGCCATGCTCAGAGCAGAAAACAGACCGGCAGGCTTTTGGCTTCAGCCTTGAAAACCCTCTTGCTTCACTCTGTGTTACTGATCATGGAATCGTAGAATCGTTAGGGTTGGAAGGGACCTTTAAAGGCCATCCAGTCCAACCCCCCTGCCAGGAGCAGGGACATCTCCAACCAGATCAGGTTGCTCAGAGCCCTGGCCAACCTGGCCTGGAATGTTCCTAGGGATGGGGCATCCACCGCCTCTCTGGGCAACCTGGGACAGTGTGCCACCACTCTCAGTGTAAAAATTTTTTTCCCAATATCTAATCTGAGTCTGCTTCCTTCTATTTTAAAACCAGTACCCCTCATCCTGTCACACCAGGCCCTGCTGAACAGCCTCTCCCCATCTTTCCTGCAGCCCCCTTTAGGCACTGGGAGGCCGCTCTAAGGTCTCCCTGGAGCCTCCTCTTCTCCAGGCTGAACAGCCCCAGCTCTCTCAGCCTGGCCTCACAGCAGAGGTGCTTCAGCCCTCTGGCCCTCTTCGTGGCCTCCTCTGGACCTTCTCCAGCTGGTCCATGTCCTTCTTATGTTGGGGGCTCCAGAACTGGACACAGTACCCCAGGTGGGGTCTCACCAGGGCAGAGTAGAGGGGCAGAATCCCCTCCCTCGACCTGCTGGCCACGCAGGAGGCCTGGAGGAGTTATTGGTTTCCCCACTAATCCCTGGTTCTCCTTTGATTTTCTCTCTGTATTTTTCCTGTTTGCAGCTGGAAGCCCAGTGTTTCCAGAAGAGTGCCTCCGGTCCCTCCTGTTGGCAAAAATGCCTGGACCTGAGTGGGCTGGGATCTGTGGCTGCAGAGAGATGTACCTAGGGTCAGGTCCTTCACTGGCTTCATCCAGCCCATGCATGCTCTGGCTCTCAGACACTGGAAACTGCCGGTAAGCGACTGTGCTGGGGAATAGATGGAGCTTGCTGGGGTCTGTCCTTTCCAGCCTGTAAGGGGCTGGGTGATGGGGAGAGGGGAGCAGGTTAACATCCCCGTGCAGACCTTGCTGCTATCATATCTGAGATCAGCTTAAGTGCCCTCTACTCTTTGAACAGCTGAATCTCTCCTCTCAACCAGGCTTTAAGGGAAGATTAAGTGTTCAAAAGCACTATTTACATTTCAAAAACTACCCAGGGCCTGGTGTGAGATCAAAGTGAAAGTGGGGTTTAGGTGTATTGATCAGATGCCCATGATGCTGCTTTCCTATGTCTTGTAAAGGATCAAACAAGAGTTTGGAAATTTAAGAGCTGTCAGCAATGTTATTTTTCTTCTAAGTAAAAAGAGTTTGTAATCCCAGGTGTTTAGATGCTTGCCTTGAAGAGAAGTCATTCCTTTGTGGTGTTTCCTGGATTGTTTAGTGACTGCACCTTACACTTGTCCCTCCCTGCCCCGGCCTCCTCGCTGGAATGCTGGTCATCTGCCAGGCCTGGCAAACAGCTCTGGTCTGTGTGTGAGATCCTCTTGTTCAGAGCTCACACGTTACTGTGCCACTGCTCTTACATGCGGCTGGAGCTCAACCCAGTGCCTTGGCTCTCCTCACCCCAGGGAGGTGACATAGCCCCATCCATCAAAACTTGGATGTGTACGGGACTGTGATGGTTGGGTAGAGCTGCACTAAAACTAAGCCTCTCTGAAGGACTTTCAGGTGCAGGGGATGTCCAGGAGACAACCAGTTTTGAAAGTGGGATTGGGTGAATTGGCAGAGATACCATCATCATCCCATGCTTAATCCACCATGCTGATACAGAGGAGGAAGGTTGGGGCTCCTCTGGCACATGTCAGACTGCGATTTCGTGGGAAGTTTGGTGTGATACTGATGGATGTCGGGTGGCAACATGCCTGCATGGCCATCCGCACCAGGCAGCTTCCTGCCTTGGCCAGCTGCACTGGGAGAAGCCAGCAAACAGCCTTGCGTTCCCCTCTGTTGTAAATAGCAGTACCACACCTTTACGCTTGCGGTTTGCTATTTCAAATAGGTGAGCTGATGGCAGTGGGTTTGAGCCTCTGCGCTCAAAAAGGCAACCGCTGCGTGTGCCAGCCTTCCTCTGCCCCTCACTGCCTTCCCTTTGCTGTGAGCTCAGGCACCCGCGCGTCTCTCAGTGAGAGGACTCTGCAGGAGAAGCAGGACAAAGCATTCAAGTCCTATTTACGTGGATTTTGGCCAAAAAAGAAACCGTTTCAGTTAACCAGCGTGCCTGTTCTCCTCCCAGAGCAAACTTGAAAAGTCTTTTTCCTTTGTGCCGAGCTCCTCGCCGCTGTAGGTAAATTCCCTGAGGAATCAACACGTGGCAGGAGCAAAGCACCACGATGGGCACAACCCCTCTCTCCACGGCAGGAGATCGGTGGTGAAACTCTGTTGTCAGGGTCACTTGGAGCACAAGTGTGGAGAGGGTAGCAGAGGGAATTATTTAAAATCCTGTGAAACACTTGAACCTGAAGATGCTGCCTTCTCCCTTGCTTGGCGGTGTGCAGTAATGTTTTGCCTGCTGTACGGTGTGCGAGGAGCCAGCTTTTTGGTGTAAAGAAGTAAATTCAACTGCAGGGACACTGCTGTGATTCTGAGTGGGTGGCAAATGGTGCCAGTGACGCAGAGCGATGGAGGTGAGGGAGGATTTGACGGGACTTCTGCACAACAGCCACCAGATGATGTTCCAGGAGAGGAATGCCCCTGCTTAGTTCCCAATGCCATGAAAACCAAAACTGGGCAAAGAAGTGCTGCTTGTAAATGTTCTCGCCTTTCTCGTGCTTTCCTGAGAAAGCACAGGAATGACAAGGTTAAATCCAACTAAAAAGCAGAAGCTGTACCTGGTTGGGTTGCCATTGTGTATTGATCTGGGAAATGCCAGCGGGGTGGCTCCTGGAGCTGCTCCCTGGAGGGTAAAGTTCCCCAAAGCAGAGGTTCAGCGGGGGAAACAGCGCCCTGGTCTGCTCTGCCTCTGGGAGAGTGCTGCCGCTCTCAGATAAATGCAGCACCGCTGTGCCTGGAAAAAATATTTACTTGCGAATGGCAGTAGCGGAGAGTTTACCTCCTTCTGCAGACTTTTTATTGTGGGAGTCCCTCCAGGGGGTTTTAAATTAAGTTGCTGCCTCCATCTCTCACTGGGCGAGCGTTGCCAGCAAGGCACTGAGGAGGACATCAGCTGTGCAGGGAAGGGCTCCCCGCCGCTGCTCACGTCTCCTGGCTGCTGGGCTGGATTCCCGCTGTGCGGCCACTTCCACCCTCCGTGGGCAACGCTCGCGCGAGCCGTGCTCCATGAGCTGCAGTATCGTGGGCACAGGGACTGAGCGGGACAGGGACGTGGGGCTGATCACTGGGTCACAGCCGCTCCATCCCAGGACACTGAGAGCAATCATTATTTCTAGCGTTGGAGCCATTTATTAGAGCATTGATAGATCAGTTTGCGCTGAGATCCCCCTCCACCCCGCACTGTAGTGACATATAAATTTCCCCCATCTCAGATAAAGACCTTCATCTGGGAGAACATGGTGTGACTTTCCCCTGACAGGGGCTCTCGTGCTGGGAGCTTCCCAGTGTGTCCCCAGAGCTCCCGTGTCACAGGCAAAGGCCAAGCTCCTGCCCTCCTCCTGCACCCATCCTGCCTCAGCCTTCGATCCGGGGGGTGGCTGCCACAGGCCAGCCCAAGCTGCGCTGGCCTCATGTCACTTCCCAGAGGTTGTGACGGATTCCCAGTTCTCTCCTGCAGAGCTGCTGGGAAACGCTCCGGCTCGTGAAGTGGTCACCTTGTGTGACTGGCCAGCGAATGGCAAGGCACGGCTCCTTCCCTGGCTGGTGATTGCTGTCAGAACAACAGGCGCCCACGCTGCCTGATCTTGAACCCTCGAGACTGGGGGATTTACAAAAATAAATCTTCAGCTCAGCGCTCTCGGCCTGCTCCCCTCTTCTCTGCCCACCCAGCCCGCTGCTCTCCATCGCAAGTCACTCTGGGTTTTGTTTTATGTAGATTAACAGGGACTTGGGGCTGTGGCTGAATAATTGATCAAACCCATCCAGGCTTCACAGATTCGAGCATAACTTTTTGCGAAGTTTCGTGCCCACACAATGCTTTAAAATGAAGGAGGATTTGAGCCCCGCCGCACCTGGGTGTTTGGTGTCTGATCTCGCTGGAGCTCTTAAGCTATGCATCGCCTTTTCAAATGTTCTGTGTATCGCAGCGATGTGAATGCATTCAACAAGAGCTTTTCTCATATAAAAAGAGAACTTTCCATTTCAGATTTTAGTCCGTTTCCAAAGGGTTCTTACAGATGATTCAGAGGGTGTTGATTTCTCTGAACATGATCATTTTAGCAAAGGCTTGGCTCTCTGGCTGCAGTGGAAAGCGAAGGCCGCCAGCCTCAGAGGGCGTGAATTCATGTCCATTTTGTCTGGCAGGCTTTATAAACCATGCACTGAGGATTTTAGTCACTCCTTGGAGGAGTTTATCCTCATTTTCCCAGCTCCACAGCTGTGCTGTGTGGGGAAATAAGCAAATACACCAGGGAATACGGAGTCATACGTGGGTGTATGTGTTCATATATGTGCGTGTGGCCATGTCTCACACCCCTGGCAGGGGACGTAGGGAGGGGACAGGGTGGCTGCAGGTGTCCTGAGTGACTGGTAGCATTCACCTTACCCTGGCAAACCTTTTGGGCAGGTTAACACAACCTGCCCATGGCCTTCCCAGTGCGGGGCAGTGAGCAGTGATACAAGCACACACGGATTTCCGCGGGACGGGAGCTGGTGTGTAAAACAGCCCGCAGATCTGGCATGAAACTGTGTGCCGACGGTCCGTGTCGTGGCAAAATGGCTCCTTGCGCAGCCTGAACCATGAGGTGTGGACAGATCCTGTATGTAGATGTGCACGCTTGTGGAGGTCAGATATCTGTAAATAAGATCTGCTGTGAATGAAAGAAACACGCGTAAAGACATAGGCATGAGCCAACGGTGTATTTCACGTGTGTTATGCTGTATGTGTATTTAAGAGACATGGATGTGCACACTTTGCGGGTTTTATTCCTGCCACATAACTCAGGCAGCCTTCAGTGGTCTGGGAGTTTCATCTGGGGTCTACAATGGAAAAGCCGAGGCAAAGCTCCCTGTGCAAGAGGAGGGATGGTGTCAGCACGGCACGACAGCGGCTCCGCCATCCTCCGCACTGAATAATGGGAACCGGCGTGAAAGCTCCCTTTATTCCCTGCTTAATCCCGATGCTGTCTTGTGGGAGACAAAAAGTATGAGCCGTTGTAGAAAGGCTTGTTGTCCGTTATGCCTTGTTACAGATACAGGACGCAGTGAAGTGGCCGGTGAAGGACCGGTATTGTTCCCCAGCTGCTGCTTGGGAAATGCACTGTAAAGCAGAACAAACATCCCGGTTTTCGCCTTTCTTACCTCCTACTAATCTGTCTTGCTTTTCCCCACCTACAGACACCAGTTAAGCTCTAGAAAGAAGCTTAGATCGGTAGTGACTTGTTGTTGCTCTTTAATTCATGCAAATGTTCTTTTTAACTAGCCTGGAGTCTTAAACAGCCCTCTGGGGACCCTTTTGTGTTTATGATTATTGAAACAAAACTTTATTTCCTTTAAGCACAAAACAATTGGGGAATAGAGGGGAAGAACCTGTTTTCTTTTCTTGCAAATACATTAAATTTAAAGGTCAGGGACAAGATGACAAAGCAGTGGGCAGCTCAGCACCTGGAACAATTCCCCAGAGCAGCGATACAAACCATCAGCTCTGCAGCCTCACACAGCACAGGGGGTTTTGTCCGTCTGTATCCGGAGTCGTGAAGACTTTGGAGGGTCTGAGCCAGGCTTTGGTTTGGAATGAGGTTCCGCTGCTTCGCTCTGTGCAGGGCTCTGTGCAGATGCCCCCCATCAGCTGCAGCAAGAGGTCTGCTGCCAGTTTACAGCTGAAGTACCAGGTTTTACTGAAGGCTTGGGTACAGGGACTCACATGGCCTCAAAACCCAGCCAAGGGTCAAGCTTATGCTGCAGCCTAGCATCTTCCCAGAACAGACGTGGCTCCAGATCCACCCGGTCCTGATTGCATACGTAGTCCAGTTCCCACTGCATCTCTGTCAGTGAGGCGGCACTGAAACACACCAGCGTGCTGGACCCGGCCTGAGCCGTTGCCTGAACAGAAGGCTAACTGGTTTTCCCAGTGTATCTGCTGTGGGGCCGGAATGATGGACGTGGTGTCTGAACCCCCGACCTCCTGTGATTGCGAGGCATGAGCTGGCTCTTTGGGGAGGCCGCAGCAGCCGTTTTATCCACGGGCAGGCATAACCCCTGCTCTGCAACACACGACCTAGCTCCAGCTCCCTGCCAGAGCACTACTAATAGCTCCCTCCCAGCTACATGCTGGTGCAACTGCTGGAAGTGCTTGATCTTAAGGTACTACTGCTGAAGGGCCACATAAACGTACCATGAAAGGGTCATTCACCCTGGGAAATGCATTCGAATCCTTTAAACTGAAGGTCTTGGTAGGTGTAAAGCCAGCCTTCTTCCTCTTGCACAGTGGCATGAGTGTGTTTGCAGGCTGAGCACTCCATCTCCGCTTCCTCGGTGGATTTGGGAAAGGCTGGGGGTTTCGTGGTTGCTTGTGCGGTGGGAGGCAGCTCCAGTGCCACAGGGCGGGCATTTTTGCCCAGTAAACTGCCTCAGGTGGCCAGGTTAAATGTACTTCCCCACTGCTTCTTTGATTTTTAGCCTGAGCTCAATTAAAGTCAGTTTGGGGCAGCTCTCTTGGCTCGGGCTTTTCTCCATCTGACAGCGGCCAGCGTCAGCTGCTGAGAGCAAAGCACGGGAACATGGAAGGCGCACAGTGCTGATTCCCCTGAACGCTCCCACAGTGACTCCTGGGGTTTCCTAAACCGGAGTGACTTTGTGCGTAGGATCTCTTCAGGGGCTGTCTTCTCCCATCAGCTCCTCTGGTTCTGAAATCGTACAAATCTGTAGCTCCTGCAGCAACCTGTGGCAGAGCTCCACATTGTCGTTACATATGCCAACAGCTTCCTCTTGTTTTCAAGACTACTGCCTGCTAATCTCAATTAACATCCCGTAATTCTTTTATTATGGGCAGCAAACACCCTTTTCTCTTTACCATCCATGCCTCTTGAGTTTCCACAGACAGCTTCTGTTTCCACCTCCCCAGTCGTCCCCGCTCAGCCAGCACCAGAAGGAACTGCATGGAGCCAACGTCCTAAACCTCCCGAAACAGCCACTGACAGGGATGACAATCATATTTTGCACCAACTGAACTGGGCTCAGCGTCTTTCCCTGTCTTCTCAGTACGCCAAAGTCAAAGACAGAGGCCCTTTGCTCACAGACCATCTGTGTAATAGATCACTCTGACACCAATTCACTTGTTCTTTGTGTCGTAAGTTATAATCTAGCCATTCAGCCAGACATGTGAAAAAGAAAACTAACATGGCCTCTAAAATCAATGAGCCAGTAAATAGAGGGCTATAAATAATCAAGAGAAAGGATTTAATTAGCAACAGGACTCACTTACAGTACACTGGGTGCGTACGGCAGCCTCCGAGTCTGAAGCCGCCTCACGTGCTCTGACTTATCCCAGCGGTCACTGGTGTGGTCTCCTCTCATGGCCGTAAGAACATAAACAGCACGGTGCATTTCGGGAGCTTTTCGCTCCCCGGCACTGTGCTGAGTGATGGCTGTCCTGTAGCTCTCCACGTCAATGCTGCCGAGAGCAGCAGCAAACCCCGGAGACCCCGTGGCTGATAAGAGAGCAACGCTCACACTGGTTTGTGCGCTCACATCTGGAGCAGTGCTGGGTCACACCGGTTTGTGCGCTCACATCTGGAGCAGTGCTGGGTCACACCGGTTTGTGCGCTCACATCTGGAGCAGTGCTGGGTCACACTGGTTTGTGCGCTCACATCTGGAGCAGTGCTGGGTCACACTGGTTTGTGCGCTCGCATCTGGAGCAGTGCGGTGTCACACCGGTTTGTGCGCTCACATCTGGAGCAGTGCTGGGTCACACCGGTTTGTGCGCTCACATCTGGAGCAGTGCTGGGTCACACCGGTTTGTGCGCTCACATCTGGAGCAGTGCTGTGCCCGCTGCTGTCAGCAGTGGCTGTGCGGATCTTGAGCTGCCCACTGCCTGGGCAAAACGTGTACAGGGTGGCAGAGGTGGTGCTTGTCCTCCTTTCTGTAGGCTGGGGGTTTGCTGAAGAAGTCCCAGGCACGTGCCCACTGCACTTGCTACGCTTTTAGAAACTGATGTGGAGAAGTTGGGAGTCCTCTGTGAGCCAGTGGTGGCCAATGCGGCTGCTAGTGTAGAGCAAAATCTGGATGTGAATCCAAACCCAAGTGTGAATCACATCCAACTGGATAGGATTGTAACCTGTGCTTGATTGTAAATCCCACGACAGGTAGAATCATAGAGTGGGTTGGGTTGGAAGGGACCTTCAAAGGCCATCCAGTCCAACCCCCCTGCAAGGAGCAGGGACATCTCCAACCAGATCAGGTTGCTCAGAGCCCCGGCCAACCTGGCCTGGAATGTTTCCAGGGATGGGGCATCCACCACCTCTCTGGGAAACCTGGGACAGTGCCTCACCACCCTCAGGGTAAAAATCTTTTTCCCAATATCTAATCTAAATCTACCTCCCTCTATTTTAAAACCATCACCCCTCGTCCTGTCACACCAGGCCCTGCTGAAGAGTCTCTCCCCATCTTTCCTGCAGCTCCCTTTAGGCACTGGGAGGCCGCTCTAAGGTCTCCCCGGAGCCTCCTCTTCTCCAGGCTGAACAGCCCCAACTCTCTCAGCCTGTCCTTACAGGAGAGCTGCTCCAGCCCTCTGATCACCTTCGTGGCCTCCTCTGGACCCTCTCCAACTGGTCCATGTCCTGTGGTGAGGAGGGGGTTTCTCTACAAAGCATCAAAGCACTGGTGACCAGAGCTGCTGCCTTCCATCCCTGGACTTACCACTCCCTTCCCGTGACGTGGGCTGTACACCTGGGGCTGGAGGAAAGCGGCTGGATTTCTGAACATGTTCAGTTAAGGAGCTTTTTCATCACTTTGCCTGCTGGTGTCACAGCTTATTGATAAACAATAGGTGAGGATGGATCAGCAGAGAACCCAAAATGAGGTTAAATTGTACCTGGAGTCTATGGTTTGAATTTAAGGAAAGGTTTCATAGATCCTGAATGTACCCTGGCAGACTGTCCTGGAGTCTGCACCTCAGGCAGAGCCAGTGGCTGGAAAAAAAGATAATTTCATAAAGGAAGCTTTCTGCAAAGCCCTGTCTGTTCTTTATTTTGCACCTTTTTTCTTCCTTAGAAAACAGTTCAGTTTTCTCCTCACCAATCCGTGTTTGTGAGCTCACCTCAGATTATCCAGTGAGAACGTGCTATTGACCAGCACCAACCCTAAACTCCTGTGTTCTCTGGAATTACTTCACTGATCCAAGGTGTCCTATATCACGTGTCAGTAAAGAGTAATTTTATTATTGAAAGAATGATTCCATCAGGTCAAAGCAGACTGTAAAGATCCCTCTCCTGTGTTTTACTGCCTGTATTGAGTGCCCAGCCATATGCCTCTTTAGTATCCACGTGCTATTTGGTTTTATTAATGCTTGTGTCTGCTGGTGATTTGAGCAAGGACCAAAGGTTCAAAATTGAAACTCAAGGACCCTCTACTACTCCAAGATTTTATTAGCCATAAATCTATTATAAAGTGCCTGTGTTGACAATAGGGAATAATATAATCCAACCTCTCTCCCCACCAGTGACAGCCTTACTCTGCTGCAAGGATCCACATGAATTAATCTGTCTTGTTAACCGTCCCAGAGTAAGTGCCTTTCAGGAGAAGAAAATACTTGAGCAAAATACAAAGAAACATCTGTGCTCTTACAAATCCACCCTGCCTTCCACGGGGGCACTGGTATAAATAGATGATGCTCCGTTCCAGTCCGAATCTCCCGGGTCTGTACTTTGTGTCGTTGCTGTCTCTGGTACAGAGCGAACTACAAAATGTTTCTGCTTAAGAATCGTGGCTGTGTGCTTGCTTTGTGCTGGCCAAAGGAGAATATGCAAGGCAGATGACATCCCTTTTGTACCCTGTGTCTCACTATTGCTCGTTTGGTTTTTTGGTTTTTTTCTTCTACCTTGGGAGAAGTTTGATTCACTTTGGTCACAACTTGCTTAAGTAAAGTTTAAAAAGTTAAAAAAAACCCATAAAACTCTGATCATGAGGACTTCTGTGCCTGTGACCCTCCACACACACAGGAAGGGACTGTCCTGTGCATAGTCACTGCTCCCAGAGGTGTTGGCAAGGCTTTGGGGTAGGAGGAGCTGAATTTCATGCTCATTTCCAAAACTTGCCTCTCCTGTTTCCATCTCAGCCACAAGCTCTTTGGGCAGTTTTTTTTCTCTGTTTATGACTTGCCTGTGTTTTGTTAGTGATAAAAGAACTGATCCCTACTGCAAAAGGAGCCTGTGAGACTGAACTGGCTAACGTGGTACGCTGGGATCTCCACGGGACGTGGGCTAACTGGTGTTTGCACCTGGAGGCTGATGGTTCCTTTTCTTAAAAGAGTGTGGTATTGTTCCTACAATGAAGGCTCTTCTGGTTTGGACGGTTCCTCCTCTTCCCTGTAAATGTCATGGGGAAAGTGTTGCATTGCGTTCTACCTGACAGCCCTTCCCAGCTCAGAATTAGGAAACCCTCTTCTGTCTCCCCTGTCACTTCCTTTCTCAGTCTCTATAATCATAATCCCAAACTGGTGCTCACAGCCACGTGGTATTTTAGGTGCACACTGAAATAAAAGCGTAATTGCCATCAAAATTGGGGGAAAGAGGGTCTTTCTGTGGTAATGAAAGGAGAAGTGACGAGAGGACTGAACACCATTCTCAATTGCTCCTCTAAACACAGAACCTGGACGTTTTCACGGCACTGTTTCAGATGTAGCCCAGTACAGCATTTTAAAAGCTTGCTTTAAGGAATTAAATGAACATGATTTGGGGACAGAAGGCTACCAAAAATAAAATAAACCCCGTTACTACCTAGCTCCTCAAGTCTTACGCAGACGAGCTCTGACTGCCCAGCAGCAGAGACCAAGCAGTCTGGTAGGTGTGATGAGCTGCCCCTCGTTCTCTGTGTGGGGCTGTCTGCCCCATGGCCACCACAGGACCGGTTTGCAGGGAAGGAGCACTGTGATTTCAAACCTTTCCCATCCTTTTATTCAGGTTTATGTTTCCAGACAAGCTCTGGAAACTACATCCAGCACAAAAGCACATGATGAAAGCAGGCAATGCTTTTATAACTCAGAAACAGGGACACAGGTGACCTCCTGCCAGCGGTACAGCTGGTCACTCCGGTGGAGCATATGGAACCAGTAAGTTCATATCCTTTTTCCTTCTGCCTTTCGTGCTGTGATTGCACTCAAGAGAAAAATATTTCACTGTCCAGTCGCAAAAGCTGACATTACTGTCCTGCCTCCATCTGTCCATCAGCTCCCTAAAAATTATGTGAGACACAAAACAACCCTGTGAGTCCATGGCAAATGGACACAGGTACCTCCCAGAAAATTCTCAGCAAAGGCAGAGGTCCTGGCACTGCACCAATCTGTTTGTAAGTGTGCACAATTAAATTTAAAAGTTTGTCAGGTGACTGACCGCTACTACTCTTACAAAACCCAAGAGCTCTGCATTTCTGGCAGGAAACTGAGATCTCATCTTGAAATGTCATGAGCAATGTACCAAGACGCCGTTTCCTCCTGCCTGCCAGCACTGCCAGTATCTTACTGGCTGATCCGTTCTTTTTCTTCACTCTGGAAGACAAAATAGCAATAAAAACTCCTATGGTTTGGGTTTTGTTTCCTCCATGCATCGTTTGTGTTTCTCCTATATTAGATTTTGTTGGGACCATTTCACACATAAACTGTATTTTTCTTTTGTGCTGGAGAAAATCTGCAAAATTACTTAACGTGGCTCCGTTTATGAATCTCATTGTGACAGCAGCCTGTCATCGTTGTTCTGCAGGGACAACATGGGAGAGAGGGGAGCATGAAATTTCCCGGTCAGAGGGGACAGACAGGCTCGGGCTTTTGTGATGTTTGAGTGGGCTTCAGAAGGTTCATGGACTTGGTGATTTTAAGGCAGACAATCAATCTATTTTTATTTGATCAAAATACTTGTTCCGCTTTAGACAGGAGACATCGGTGGCCCAGGCCATTCGCCTTTCGCTCCTGGGAAATCAAAGCCTGAAAGCGTTGGTGGAGGTGAGGGTGCAAAACTGAGAGCAGGACTCCCCAGGGTTGCGTGCTTGGTAGCTGTGAGGACCTCGAGGGTTGGGGCAAGAAAGCTGAGGGCTTCTGGATCAAGGGGAGAAGTGGATGGGGTTGGATGGGATGGGGATATCGACAGCGTGTTCTGTGCTGGATGCAGAGGTTGCAGATGTTAAGACGTGCTTTATGTTCCAATTATTTGACAAGCTTTCAACCACCTACAAGCTCATGCGTTAAGTACCCTTTTGAGAAGGCCTGAGTGAAGCAAATCCATTGTATTTTAGAGTCACTAACTGCTGGGTTTCTCTTGCCAGTGTTATGGTTAGAAAATAAATGATTTCTCTTTTCCTTTTGCAGAAACTTTCAAGCACTTTCAGCAATCTTAAATGGAAAAATAGTTTTCAGACTCATGGTAACTTCTTTTTCTAAACCCTACTTTCCCAGAATTACTCTCGACATGCATCTGAAAGGATAACTAAAAATAAAATATTGACAGTTTTGTCAATATCTTAAAGGTGTTCAGAAACCAATGAACTGAGCTTAAAAGTGAGATTGTTGCTGCTATTGTCGGTGGACAGCAATTCAGAGCACTTCTCAGCAAGACCTAAAAGCTAATGCTCCTTGTGTATGCCTCCCACATAATGCTGTGTGCTCTAGCTGGGGCTTAAGCACTTAAACTTATTTAACAAAAGCTCACTCAGACTAGAGGAGGAAAGGAAGAATATCTAACTTTCTGCTCCACAGACTCTTGAAGCTTTGGTTTGTTTCTTTGCCAAAGGGAAAGCTATAGACTGGAATCGCTGTGGCTTTTAGCAGAGCTGGAAATTTGGGAACAGCAGAAGAACAAATGTGAACTACATGGGCAGGTTTATTAATCATGTTCTTGCCGTCTAAAGTATCTTAAGTTCACTGCTTCTATCATCAGTGATATTAGGAAATAATTTTTTACGCTGAGGGTGGTGGAGCACTGGCCCAGGTTGCCCAGAGAGGTGGTGGATGCCCCATCCCTGGAAACATTCCAGGCCAGGTTGGCCGGGGCTCTGAGCAACCTGATCTGGTTGGAGATGTCCCTGCTCCTTGCAGGGGGGTTGGACTGGGTGGGCTTAAAAGGTCCCTTCCAACCCAAACCATTCTGTGATTCTGTGATTCCCTAGACATTCCAGAGCAACTTCTGCTTCGTAAGGGAATTTCACAATTTCAAAATTGCTTATGCACAAAAAGGAAAAAAAAAAAAAAACAACCTTAATTTTAACTTCCCACTAAACAAAGTAAAAATCATATAGCATCTAGCAAGATCTACTTTTAGAAGTGTTTCAGTTTTAACTCTTAGTATAAATTATGTTGCAATTCTTTAGAAGAAAAATGTAATGTTGTGTAAGCAACACTACAAGCACTCAGTTTTGCCAGCACTATCATGGACGCTGTAAGATTTTTCTCCTCAAAGTCCTAAAGTTTCCATCAGAACCTTTGCTTTCGTCATTTTTCATGGGGGGAAAAAAAACTTTTAACTAATAAATCAGCTATCTATCTGGAAAAAGATTCGTAATTCTAAGTTGCAGAAGAAGGGGATGATGCATTCCTGTATTTCAGGAACTATAAATACCCATTTACTTTCACTGCGAAGTAATCATCTTATGACAATTCATTTTTGGAAGTTTGCAAAGTGCAGGTCCTTGCTAAATAAAGCCTACGTTCCACATCTCCAGTGGTTACCTCCCAAAGACTGCCGTAAGAGAGCCAGATCCAGCCAGGCTTCACAGCAGCTTCGGCGAGCTTTGCATTCAGCCCCAGGGAAGACAGCTCAGTGCATGGGTCCATGCGTTGGGTTTTTTCCAAATGCTTGTTGAGTCTGGAGCTTTTCAGGCAGATCTATCTGATTTGGGTTCTTGAGACAGATGATATCGGTTTCAGATTTCCTGATTCTTTGCTACTCTTGTTATTATCTCCTGGGTCGTAACATTTTGCTGTGCCTGAAGCCAGCTTTGGTTTTTAGAACTTTGCTGAACATTGTTCTTATGCTACTGGAAGGCTCCTTGCCTACAGGAAACCTCTGCTCCTCTGCTGAACCTTTCTATGACCTCTGAAGTCTCTCCACAGAATCCCACCACACACACCCACACACTCCGCGTACAGTAGGCCAGCATCTCTAGCCTGTCTCTTTTTGGAAAAAAATGTCCCGAGATCTCTGGCTGAAAAGTGATTTGTAAAATCGTTGTTCTCTGGAGAGCAATAGAATTGAGTGAGAGCCTTTCTGTGGAATTTGTAAAGCCAGCTACGGCGTTTAATGGCAAATTAAGTCTTTACTGCTGGACTCCATAGGCTGCTGCATTACTGTTCCCAAAATGCCTGGAATAATCCATTTCTCTAAAAGCCTTAGGACACTAAGTGAACTGCATGAAACCCCTACAAATACAAAAATAGTCTAGACTGTTCTCCTTTCATTTATTTTCCAGTAACACAGGGCTTATTTCCTGTTCTGTGTTGGCCCCTCAGACTAGTCGGCAGTAGCAGGAATCTACTCTTGCTTTGAGACAGTTGCCAAATTCATTACTCTGCATCGTGCAGAGCCCCTTCTCACTGTGGCCACTATCTTGAATCTTGACAGCTGGCTTGGGATGTTGGGCTGAGCTCCAAGAATAAATGTTTTCTAAGGCATTAATCTTTATAGTGGTTATCTAAAGCAACGGCTTCATCTGGCTGTTGGAAATCAATCTGGGGTGGGGCTTTTGTGTGTCTTTTGGTGAACATAATTTGATATAAAATTCATGGCTTCTCTTTAGAAGGGTCAGCGCTGCCCAGCGCACAGACGGGATGAGTCGGGAGGTGGCACTCACTTGACCAGAAGATATTCAGAAGGTATTTGGGGCCAGTTCTGACTATAAGTTGTGATTTCATCTGGGCTTGTGGAGGTGAAGGTACAAGGATAAATCCTCTTCTCTTAGGAGGTGCAGAGCGGGTGGTGCCTGCAGGATACAGGGAGATTCTGCGGGAAAATTTTTGACTCCCACGGTCCTCTCGTTACAGCAGTCTGCCCCAGCACACTCCTTGCTGGTTAACCCCGGGGGCTCTCTGGGCGCTGTTATCTAGCTGGACTAAAGCAGAAGCCCAACCCATAAACCTGAATTCATGTTGAATTTACGGCCCATCTCTCTCTGGTGCATAAAGAGCTGATATCAACTGTTCCCATCTGAGATACCAACCCACACGTGGCTTGCATCCGTTTCTTGGGGGAAAATGCAGTTTATGCAGGATTGTAACTCAAAGGGTGGTGCTTGGCAAAATGCACCCCCTTTGTCTTCATGGCAAATCGTGAGTAGGAGCATCTTCACATCTCTTGCCCCGGCAGCTTCAGCCTGTGAGACGTGGGGCGTTCCCTGGCGTGACTGCTCGCGCCACCGGCCCCTCGGGTCCCACGTGTCCGTGCAGAAGCTGGGAGGCAAAGGTGGGTTTGCAAGAGCTGCAATATTGAACCCGGCACTTCAGTGACTCTTCTTTCCTCACTCCAGTGCAGGAAAGGGAGGGGATTGAAGAGGTGGGAGGAGGATCATCACAGAAGTGCAAACATCAAAGCTGCATTTAGCACCTGTCTAATTTTTAATATGTGCTTAGCTGCGACAGGATATTAGGCGCTGAGGTAAGTGACAATTTATGCAGCATTTCTAGATTAGCTGTAGCATGGGGAGTAACTGACTTCTTTGGCTTGGCAATTGCAATGGAAACTAAAATCACTTCAAGGCAAGCCAAAAAAAAGAGGTGTGTATCTGGGGGAAGGGAAGGAGGGTATCTCAGGGTTTTCTTCCTTTTTCTTAAAATGAAGCAAATTTTGAAGCCCAGTGTTTTGAAAGAGGCAATATCTGAGTCTCTGAAACTTACCTATCACTTCGTTTTCCAAAAGCCAAGAGTACAAGGAGGTGACCCAAAGCTGCATTTTTTTCGGTTAACAGATGCTGTTTAAAAAGAAAATTCACAGCTTTCACCAAATCCCAGGGCAGCTTCGTCTTCACACAGAACCTGCATGGGCCAGCCCCTGGTATAATTTTCACTCCTTCGTATAAAATCCATCTTACTGACACGGCCCGGCAGCCTTTATCCCAAGGCCATGGATGGATCCATTCCCAGCATGAGGCACTAAATTAGACAGAAAGCTGCCGAGCAGAAGTGCAAGGGTAGAGTTGGAGTCGAAGAGGACCGAATGGCTGCACTGGGGCCAGACTGACTCTGCTCGGCTCCTAGGGCAATGCTAAATCCGGCTTCTTCCCCGGGGCTCCATGTTTCTCTCTCCGTTACTTTGAAAGCCTCTCTCCTGCTGTAGTCCGTCAATGCGTGGGTCTCTGGGTGCTTCTGGTTGCTGCAGGTGCGTCTGACGCCGTGAGCCTCGGGGACCGGTTCCCTGTTATCTTCACTCTTGCACATTTGTTGACACGGCAAAACGCAGAGGGGTTTCACTGCTCGCTCTGAATGCGAGCAGCACGCAAAATGTCCCAGCAGCCGCTGCTAGAAGATCGTAATTTCTCTGAGTCCAGCTTAGATCACAGAGAGGAGAAGACCATTGATCTCCTGTGCACGGCGGCTTATCTCAGTGCACCATGGGTGAAAATTCTTCCTTATCTGAAAGGCCATTGAAAGACCCATGCACTGCTTGTTTCATACAAAACTTCATGGCAGGTTTTGGTCTGCACACAGGGTGATTTTCTTGATTTTTTTTTCTAGCTAGCGTAGAGAAAACAAGCCCCAGCCCAGGAGCAGGCGATAAGCAACAGAATGCCCTTGCACCTTCCGATCCATCTAGCTTAGGTTTCAACTGCAGTGACCTCAGGCCAGAGCTGAAAGCAACGCTGCCCTGTTAATAACATCATTACACAATATCCTGTTAACAGGGGAAGGGTATTTTACAACTAATAGGGATTTTTTTTCGCAGGAGTGTAAGATGCCAAGAGGCAGCTCCTTTGCAGGGATGCTCAGTAAGTGTTTTTTCTGGCGCAGAAGGCTCTCTGATACCCTCCTCACTGCCCCACTGAAATCTGTGTTTGATTAGCACCTACTTCTCATCAGAAGCGGGCACCACAGGTTTAAGAGCAGAGCAAGGTGCCACCTCAGCAGGACATCATGTTTTCTGCCTCTCCCACAGTTTTTGACAGACTGGGAGAGCTGGGGCTGTTCAGCCTGGAGAAGAGGAGACTCCGGGGAGACCTTAGAGCAGCCTTCCAGTGCCTAAAGGGGGCTGCAGGAAAGATGGGGAGAAACTCTTCAGCAGGGCCTGGTGTGACAGGGCTAGGGGTAATGGTTTCAAAACAGAGGGAGATAGATTTAGATTGGATATTAGGAAAAAATTACACTGAGGATGGTGTCACACTGTCCCAGGTTGCCCAGAAGATGGTGGATGCCCCATCCCTGGAAACATTCAAGGCCAGGTTGGCCGGGGCTCTGAGCAACCTGATCTGGTTGGAGATGTCCCTGCTCCTTGCAGGGGGGTTGGACTGGGTGGGCTTTGAAGGTCGCTTCCAACCCAAACCCTTCTGTGACTCTGTTATTCTATCAGCGCCAGTGCTGCTGCCCACACCGGGGAGGGCTCTAGAGCTCTGCTGGCAGGTTGGCAGCGCCAGCACTTGCTCCTGCCTTGCTGAAGCAGGTGAAAACTGTCCCTCTGCCTCGGCAAATAAGTTTTGGGTTGGCACTGGAACAAGCTTCTGTAGCCAAGCCATGACTAGGTCTGCTTTGGGACTCGGCTGGCTTCTTGAGCACGTGGTACCTTGTCCTCCAACATCGCCTCAAAGGGCGCCATCGGTGCTCAGTGCTCCCTGTGGTATGCGCAATAATTCCTGTTTTCTGAAAATCTGGTTTTATTACCTGTTTGGGGAATTAGGACCACCAAAAATCACATCACACCTGTCGCATGGCTCTGCACTGCGCTGCTCACACACGTGGTGTGTGGGGGGAAGCTGCCAAAAGGTAGAGAAAACCATCACTGAGGACCTGAGCCACCTGGGCTGGGGTGGCCGCTGGCAGAGCGCTTTTTGTACTTCTCCTCCTCTAGATCAGTTGTGAAGTTGGAGTGGGTCTGGGTGGAAACTCTGCCGTTGTTCCGGGTCGCTTTGCCCTGTGATCACTGCAGCACAGCGCGGCAGCAGTACGGTGAAGGACCCTTCTCTCGCTGCCACCTCACTGACACAGGTTCAGTCACGTTCTCACCAGAGGCAGCTGAGCCACATTCATTGCACAGTTTGTTTGCGAGCTTGGTGTTTTTCATCATTTCATAGCGTGCAGCAAAGGGGTTTTCACACTCTCAGAGCAGCCCCATAAAGCACTGCAACGAGCTTTGACGGTGATTTTGCTCAGCACATTTATTGCATCAGTTGTCAGATAGAAATTTTTGTGCATCTTAATCAGAAACTTGTCCCCTGTTTTGTGTCCACTAATGGGGCAGAGGGGGACAAAAAGGACTTTTGGGGGAGATCCCGGTGGCTCCAAGTTGCAAAGTCATGGCTTTGTTGAAGTCACTAAATCTGTGCTGGAGGGCTGACCCCTGTATTTTAAATCACAGAATCACAGAATGGTTTGGGTTGGAAGGGACCTTCAAAGCCCATCCAGTCCAACCTCCCTGCAAGGAGCAGGGACATCTCCAACCAGATCAGGTTGCTCAGAGCCCCGGCCACAATTCAGCTTGTCCTCACAGGAGAGGTGCTCCACCCCTCTGATCATCTTCATGGCCTCCTCTGGACCCTCTCCAACAGGTCCACGTCCTTCTGATGTTGGGGGCTCCAGAGCTGGACGCAGTGCTGCAGGGGGGGTCTCACCAGAGTGGAGCAGAGGGGCAGAATCCCCTCCCTCGAGCTGCTGGCCACACTCCTCATGATGCAGCCCAGGATGTGGTTGGCCTTCTGGGCTGCAAGGGTGCATTGACGGCTCATTTTAAGGCAGAGCGAACCCTGTTGCTAATTAGGGTCAATTTTAATCCTGTTTTAGGCAAGTGACCTCACTTTGTATCATAGCAACATATTCAGACAGGGCCTCCAGGCAGGCTGTGCCTGGGTATTAGCAGGTCTGGCATGACTTGCTGCTCTCAGTGTCCCAAATTACTTAGCGGTGCTGGTGTCCCAGGACTGAAGGCTGGCAAGGAGCAGGCACAGATCTTCAGGGTCAGGCAATGTGTGTAGAGAGCCTGGTTCCTGATTCCTCAAACCTTTGCCCTTTGCAGAAGCAGCCCAGAAACAGATCCAGCCAACATAGTGATCCCAGGGAGGGAGAAGAGGGCCTTCTGTGCCTTGGGACCCCATTGGCTTGGGAGAAGGACACTTTCAAAAGTTTCCATGTCCTGCTAGGTTGGGGCTGCCTCAGTTTCCTGACGTTTCCAGCTGTCTCTGGAGTGAGTGTTGGACAGGACTCGATAAAACACAAGTTCTTGTGTCCAGTTGGCCAACAGTGGGATGGGCAGCTGGGACCTTCTGGGGTGAGTGGTGGGAGCTGCTCTCAACCAGAGAGAGGGATGTCTTCTGCTGCGTCTTGTAGGCAGCTCTTACCCTCTTTATACAGCTCTAACCACTAGATGGAGGCACAGATTGACAGGGAGTGCAAGTTATATGGAAATAACCATAATCCCCCATTTTCAGCAGCTTTTCCTCAAGTCTCTCAGTAGAAAACTCAGCAGGCTGGCAGGATATCGGGACTAATTCACGAACTGGTGGGAGAGATTTGTGCTACAAGAAAGCAAACAGCGTATGCCAAAATGGCAATGCTGGTATGGGATAATGCTACTGGACCCTGTGCACCAGCGTGGTACCTCCAGTTAGTCTGAAAGGACATTTCCAAGGAGTTCAGTAACATGATCCCTACATGTTGAAGTGGGTTCAGAGGAGGCCACACAGATGATGAGAGGGCTGGAGCACCTCTCCTGTGAGGCCAGGCTGAGAGAGCTGGGGCTGTTCAGCCTGGAGAAGAGGAGGCTCCAGGGAGACCTTAGAGCGGCCTCCCAGTGCCTAAAGGGGGCTGCAGGGAAGATGGGGAGAGACTCTTCAGCAGGGCCTGTTGTGACAGGACGAGGGGTGATGGTTTTAAAAATAGAGGGAGGCAGATTCAGATTAGATATTAGGAAGAAATTTTTTACCCTGAGGGTGGTGGAGCACTGGCCCAGGTTTCCCAGAGAGGTGGTGGATGCCCCATCCCTGGAAACATTCCAGGCCAGGTTGGCCGGGGCTCTGAGCAACCTGATCTGGTTGGAGATGTCCCTGCTCCTGGCAGGGGGTTGGACTGAATGGCCTTTGAAGGTCCCTTCCAACCCAAACCATTCTATGATTCTACCCCTGGTTTTGCTCTCTCACCTGCCTCCGCAAAGGCAGCCTCTCAGCTCCTCACAGTGATTTCAGCCTGTGGTTGCTTCTGCACACTCCAGTGGGGTGGCAGGAGCAGCATCTCTGTCATTTATGCCATGGCTAGCGTTGCTCTGCCTCCTGGCTAGCGCAGCCCGAAGGGCTTCTCCAGGGACGTTCAGAGAGCAGGACACAGGCTTCTTGATCTCCCTTCCCCTCCTCCCATGCGAGTGAAGATCATGGTCTGAGCTTTGTGCACAGTATTTGCTGCACCAGCAGCTCTAGCTGCTTTCTTTGACCAGTGTACTCTCCTGCTGCCGCTGCCACCCACGTTATCCCCCCTCCAGCACAGGGTCCCTCCGGCTCTCCGGAGCAGAGCTGCTCAGAGCCCAAGGTGGGCTGCAGGCCAGCTTGGTCCTCTCCCACCGTGCAGGAGTTACAACAGTTCGCTGCGTGTCATGAACCTGCAGCAGCACATACTGGTAGGGGAGCTACAAAAATGATGGAAAGGGTTTCAGAATTGGGCTTGTGAGAGACAGGCATGCTCAGGCTGGAGGAAAGATGACTGTACTGAGGCAGGAGGGCTGTTTGCAACTGGAGAACAGGCTATTAAGGGGCAAGTGGGGAGAAATTATCCTCATTAGTCACTGACAACGTGAGAACTAACGGGCTGGGAACTGCAGCAGGGAAGCTGCTGTTTAAGTGCTAGAAGAAACATTGTCATTTAAAGCGAAACTGATGCGTTTTAGCTGGGCATCCCTGCTCCTGGAGATGGTCAGCACTGGGCATCTGTCCTCTCTTAGAAGAAAACACCAAGCAAAGCTCCTCTCTCAGACACAGAAGACACCAGTGCAGCAGAAGCGGTGTCCTTCCCTGTCCACACTGACCAGCTATGCTGGTACCAGCACGCGTACTGGCTGCCCCGCGCGAGGGGGAACCAGGGCTGCTCCATCCCGCCTGCCCTAAGGCAGGGCATCTCCTCGCCCGACCTCGCGGCCGGCTTCCTTTTGCCGCATTCCATCCGTGCTGCTTCGTGCTTGTGGCACGGTGCCTGCTGTTTTCACTGAGGAGCAAACCTTGCTTAAAAGAAACTCCTGCTGCTGACGTGCTGGCACAAGGTGCTGGGAGCAGCGAGCACCATGGGTGGTCAGCGTAACCCCCGTCCCGGTCAAGAGCACTTTCCCTCCAGATTGCCCAAGCCTCCTGGGAACACTGGAATAACTGGGACTGCAATCCGGGCGTTCAGCGAGCCCACCCCAAGGGAGCCGCGCTTGCAGCATCGCCCTCAGGATGTTTCTGGAGGAGTCTGGGGCCAGCAGCTGAAAAAGCTGCAACGCAAATGCCAGCCAGCTCCTGCAATCCAACTGAACGAAGCTGACAAACTTCATTTTTAGCTCTTGTCTCAAGGCTGCACGCTGCAAAGCACAGGGAAATTAGTGTCATTAGCGAGGAAACACAACAGGAGGACTCAGGCCAGTTGGGATATAAACTCTTGGCTCGGCGGTTCAGCTCTGTGGTGGTGTCTGGTAGCAGAGCCCCGTTCAACCGGCGTCCTAAAGGAACATTTTATGCCCATCTCCAAATCAAAGCTACACCTCTGCTCGTAAAGAGGCAGCACCGCCCTGCAGAGCATCTGTAGTTCTCCTGGAATAAAGAATGACGCCTGCATGAACTATTTCTGTAAGGGAACGTGCTGCTTGCATAGTTATTAATTCATTACTGGTCATGGCCAAACTCACTCATCTACTAAGTCGTCTTTTAAATGAGCCAAATGAAATTTATTAACACAGCATTGATCATTTAAGTCTTTTAGCATAAAGCATAATGGAATAGAAGCAGAAGTAATAATTTCTTGCCTGGCTTCTGGCTCATGTCTTCTGCTCAGAGCCCTGTGTTATGGCTTCAGTTGTTCTCGGAGCTTCTTCCCGAACAGGCATGTCGGAGCAGGGGGGGGGGATTTTCTGGATTTTTGTTTAAAGACAAAGAGAGTTTCCTTTTGGACCTGACCTGAATTGACTCTGAAAACTTAATCGGAAAAATAGAAGCAAGCCTTTAAATAGCTGTGAGGGCTGGCTAGCCAGAAGGAAGGAATTCTTGGTTGGACAGTAACGCGGGCGGTGCCGCGTTTGCACTCAGGGAGGCTGGTTGCCCATCTCGGGCAGCACCCAAGCTCTGCTTGTGTAGAGCCTCGGCTCTTGTTTGCATTTATTAAAAGGAAAGGAGTAGAGGCTTGGGGGCAGCTGGGGCAGGGTCTGGCCCGCAGCAGAAAGCCCGGTCTCTCGCTGGGCTTGACTCCAGCCCTGCCTAAGCCCGCGCGAGGCGGCTCCTGCCTCCACTAGAGGTTGCCCCAGTGTCGCATTTTCAGAAGGAGCCCGCGCATCCCCGGAGGAAATTGTCTAATCACTGTTTTGTACAATTAGACTCAGACTTTATGAAGCTCTGATCATTTATGTTTGGAAAGCTAAGTTTGTTTCTACTGGAGATAATTTAGCCTCTAGGCGGATGGGGATTTTCTAATTCTGAATTTGTTTGGCGGGGAAGTGCTGCTCTGTTTCTCTCCCGCTGCCCTCTCAAATTAAGAAGAAATCACAAATATATCTCTGCGGTGAGGTAGGTCTGGGGCAGTACCTCCGTAGACCAAAGGCTCTCACCTTTGAGAGCTCTGCGGACTCGGAGATGGCAGCCAAGTGATGTTTGTGTAGCATCTAAATCTTCACTACATAAAAAAATAGACAGGTCTCTAAGTGTTAGGCCGTGTCAAAGACGCTCAAAGCTCTCAGCTTCTAATGAAGTTAAATAAGAGTTAACCTTCATGGGTCTAAATTGCGTTAATGGGACTTACAAGATCAAGCCACCGAGGCACAGGGGAGCACATCCCTTCCTTCCTTCCCATCTTCAGTTCGGCGTGGGGACAGAGGCAGAGTTTGCACAACGGGGGCTCCGCCGTGTCTCCAGGAAATGTTCACCGTGGGCGTCAGTCGCACGGTGACTCACAGCAGCGTTGTGATGGAAACAGCAGCAGCATCGCCTGGCCAGGTGGGGTGAGCGGCGGCAGCTTGGTGTGATAGAGCCATCACGGCCGGAAATCTCCGTCAGGTACCTGCAGTGAAATGTCATCTTAAATCTAAGTTGGCGGGGGGAGAGGGGAGGGACAAAACCCTGAGCACCTCAAGAATGAAAATATCAATTAATCCCCTGTTTTCACTCGTGCGTCAGCGCGATGCCCAGGGGAGCCTCCTCCGCCCCTCACCAGCAATCAGCTGATATCAAAGCATCATTAACCATTGTCAAGTCAAAGACATCTCGATTACAAACGAATCCTCGCCCAGACTTAGAAGTGTTTTACCATTCCCATTGTGTAGTGCTGATATAAAATGAAGCAACACATGAATTTCTGTCCTGGAGACTCTGAGCAATGTGTGGGATTTACCCCTTAACCCCGACTCCTTTGCTGCTATATGCGATCAAATATTTATTTACTGATATTCAACAGGTCATAAAATGCTAGGAGAATAAGTCTGGAAACAGCCTTAAAAAGTGATCTAGTCCATCTCTCTGTCCACAGCAGGATCAATGCTGCTTACATCATCCCTGGCAGATGTTTTTCCTAAACTGTTCTAACAGACCTTCAGTGATGGAGGCAGTATCTTCTCCATGGGTATCTTTTCTTCACTCTCCTTGCTGTTGTCACTGTTACATGGAGTTACTGGCTGAATGTGTGACCACACAATTCAAATAAGCTCCCTCTTGTCCAGTTGATGAAGGATTTTGCATTTACTGGACAAGAGAGGTTGTCACAACTCATCGTTGGCATGCGCAGGTGTACATTTCACTTCGGTAGAGCTCATGAAAGTCTGCAGTCTGAAATGAGCATTGATTTTTCTCAGGATGTCTGGGCTTGCATTTTATTATGAGGATATGTCTTGGAAAAGTTGAACTAAAAATTGAAATATTTCTTGTAAGTATATTTATAAATCCAAACCTTTTAGCAGTTTGCTGTTGTTATTATTACTGGACTTACTGATAACTTGGGTTTTTTCTTTTTACATAAGCCATTTAAGCAGAAATTGACTTTTTTTTTCTGTGGAAATTTTAATAGTGACACAGATTTTCTGTTTTTTTCAGTCAAAACTTTTAGATGAAAAGCCAAGCCAGCCAAGCCGCTGGCCATTGTATTTGAGAAGTCGTGGCGGTCTGGTGAGGTCCCCGATGACTGGAAGAGAGGGAACATAACGCCCATTTTTAAAAAGGGGAACAAGGAGGACCCGGGCAACTACAGGCTGGTCAGCCTCACCTCTATGCCTGGCAAGATCATGGAGCAGATTCTCCTGGAAACCATGCTAAGGCACATGGAGAGCAAGGAGGTGGTTGGTGACAGCCAACATGGCATCACCAAGGGCAGATCGTGCCTGAGCAATTTGGTGGCCTTCTATGACAGGGTGACAGCATCAGAGGACAAGGGACAAGCAGCTGGCATCATCTACCTGGACTTGTGCAAAGCTTTTGACACTGTCCCGCACAACATCCTTCTCTCTGAACTGGAGAGGCATGGGTTTGATGGATGGACCACTCGGTGGATAAGGAGTTGGCTGGATGGCCGCACTCAGAGAGTGGTGGTCAACGGCTCGATGTCCAAGTGGAGACCGGTGACGAGTGGCGTCCCTCAGGGGTCTGTGTTGGGCCCGGCCCTGTTCAACATCTTTGTCGGCGACATGGACAGTGGGATAGAGTGCACCCTCAACAAGTTCGCCGATGACACCGAGCTGTGTGGTGCCATCGACACGCTGGAGGGGAGGGATGCCATCCAGAGGGACCTTGACAGGCTGGAGAGGTGGGCCCGTGCAAACCTTCTAAAGTTCAATCAGGCCAAGTGCAAGGTCCTACACCTGGGTCGTGGCAATCCCAGGCACAAACACAGGCTGGGTGGAGAATGGATGGAGAGCAGCCCTGAGGAGAAGGACTTGGGAGTGCTGGTGGATGAGAAGCTCAACATGAGCAGGCAAGGCGCACTTGCAGCCCAGAAGGCCAACGGCATCCTGGGCTGCATCAAGAGGAGCGTGGCCAGCAGGTCGAGGGAGGTGATTCTCCCCCTCTACTCTGCCCTGGTGAGACCCCACCTGGAGTACTGTGTCCAGCTCTGGAGCCCCCAACATCAGAAGGACATGGACCAGTTGGAGAGGGTCCAGAGGAGGCCACGAAGATGCTGAGAGGGCTGGAGCAGCTCTGCTGTGAGGCCAGGCTGAGAGAGCTGGGGCTGTTCAGCCTGGAGAAGAGGAGGCTCTGGGGAGACCTGAGTGCGGCCTCCCAGTGCCTAAAGGGGGCTGCAGGGAAGGTGGGGAGAGACTCTTCAGCAGGGCCTGGTGTGACAGGATGAGGGGTAATGGTTTTAAAATAGAGGGAGGTAGATTTAGATTAGATATTAGGAAAAAATTTTTTACCCTGAGGGTGGTGGAGCACTGGCCCAGGTTGCCCAGAGAGGTGGTGGATGCCCCATCCCTGGAAACATTCCAGGCCAGGTTGGCCGGGGCTCTGAGCAACCTGATCTGGTTGGAGGTGTCCCTGCTCCTTGCAGGGGGGTTGGACTGGATGGGCTTTGAAGGTCCCTTCCAACCCAAACCATTCTGTGATTCTATGAAAACATTTGACAAACAAATCAAAAAGGGAGAGTGGATACGTGTGGAGTATCACAAGTTTTCACTAAAACTTTCAGAAGCCAGGGGAGAAAGAAGGTCTCTAAATCCACATTTAGCCACGAAGATAAATAACCTGATTTCAGAAGTAGCAGCCATGCAGGGGCTCTCTTCGGATGCCTCCTGTGAATAAGCACTCAAGAAGATAAATGGAGATTTCCCAGCCAGCAGCTGTCCTGACTTCAGCGAAGCCACACACATGAGTAGCTCCTTGCTGAACTGGGCTTTTCATTACTTTTGAGTGGCACTTTTAAAAATAGGGCAGTAAACACAAAATCCCCTCAGCCCCTTTCCCAGCACTCGGTGCAGCTCCTTCTGGAGGTGAGGGCGGAGGTTTAGCAGCCTTCTCCCCATCTTTGGTTGAGTGGCTGGGACAGAGGGTTTATGCACAAGATATTGTGGTGTTTTATGGAGGGAATATGTGCCTGTGTCGTGAGATACTGCATGGGTGAAAACTGACATAAGTGAAGCCCGGATGCTGAGCCATCCTCCAGACAAAGCCCGGACAGCTTCTTGTGTCCCACCAGACCAGTCTGAGCTCTCCCAGAGTTAAAAGCTAAGGACCAAAGCTCACATACTCATCTTCTACCTGTGGCTTTCTGCTTTAGTACCAAATCCTCTTCCTTCCTAACTGTACCTGTGACAGGAGAATTGCAGGGAAGCATCGTCTTGAAAATGTTACCAAACCCACAAAAAGTAAACAGAAAATCAATTATTCTAAGTGGCTGGATTCTGGAGCCTGGAAGCTTGCTTGTTATTTATTTGGGCGAAATAAAAGCACATTGACATTTTTTCTTTGCAGTAATGAAGTGACAGAAATGGTCCAACATATGAAAAACGCGTGTTTTCCCATCCAGCTGTTGAAAACACCTCCTATATTTTTATTCCAAGGTCAGGAATTTAGCAGTGTGTGCAGAGACGCTTGCGTTCATCATCAGTGAGAAAAGACTGGATGTGAACAATTTCAGAAGCATCCCCTGAGCCTCACATAGGCAGATTTCCCCAAAGAAGAGTTTCTCTGAGCCACGGCACACCAAGCATCTTCTGACAGTAAAGCAAAATGCATGTGATCGTGTGCCTTCCTCTATGCATTCCTAAACGTTGTATTTCAAAACTGGGTGTTGTGCAAGACAGCTAGAGCTGGGATAGTGTGGGAGGGATGGCAGTTTCCACTCAGACGATCACAGCTGAGATCATTTGGGGCTGTAATTACCAGGGCTGGAAAAGGGGCTGGGAAGCATCCAGTCTCTCTTCTGCTGCTCTCCAAGCCATGTCCAGGTGGGTGGTTTGTGCTCAGCCCCTTCCTGCCCATGCTCTGCTCGGACCAGGGTGAGGCTGGTTTTGGTTGGGAGCTGGGGTTGCTGGAGCAGTAGCTCTGAGAGTTGGTGGGTTCCAGCCAAGCATCAGGGGAAACGGGTAGAGAAGGTCCATCAAGGTCTCCATGGCTCAGGGCAGACCCTGAGAGCCTTAATGTTTCTTCACAGCAGATACTGACCCTGTAGAAGGCTTAGTGTGTTTCAACAGCATTCTTTACAGAACAGGAGGGGGTCCTTCCCCTCTTCTGCAAGGAGGGAGGGAAGTCCCTTCCCCTACCTAGCTGCTGGAATTGTGAATCCAACAGGTTTCATCAGAGGAGGCCCAGGAAGGACCACAACCATCCACCACTGTCAGCAGCCTGTGAGTTGACTTCCTGGTAGTTTACAGTCGTGCAAGCTTGGACATTTTCAGACATGAGTTGTTTCCTTTTGTCTAGGAAGCTATCAGAGGGCAGCTCACTCTGGGAGCTCCAGGACTCAGCCTTGCAGAGGAACCTAGTAGGAGGCCCAAGGAGCACATAAAAACTTCAAAATTCAAGTTAAAGTCATCTCTAGGCCTGGGATGCTGCAGTGTGCAGGGAAGAACCAGGCTGTCGAACGCTGTGAACTACAGCATGAGACATAACAGGAAAGGTCCTTCCTTCTGACCTCATGTGTCTGCCTTTGCATTAAATTTACCAGTTAAAACATCACAGCTTGCTTTTCTTTGCCATTAGGCACTGCAATTAGAACAGTTTCCATCACATAGCTGTGTAAGTGCGTGTGTCTTTTTTCTCCTTTATGAATATCTTCTGCCTGATCCTTTCTTTCCATTTCAAGAATGGATTAAAAGATTCTTTCTAAGAGGCTGGAACAAGTTTCCTAGGCTAATGCAGCCCCAGCCAAGTTGAGCTTTCATCAAGGCAGTTCAGTCTTCACCGCAACATCTCTTAGACTTATTAAATCAGCCTGGTCTCCTGAGGGCGATTTTAAATGGGGTAAAATACCATATTAAGCCATTCAGGAACTCATTTGATTTAATTTCATTTGTATTTAGTTTCTTTCTTTGTTTCCTCTTTGAGAAAGAAGAAAGATTTGGAGGTATTCTAAAGATGCTCCTTTTCGAACATTCTGATGAACATACTAATTCAATGGAGCCTTAATAATGTGCCTCTCTTAGCACTCACAAAAAAAAAATCTATCCTCCTTTCTTGCTGCCTTTTCTTCTGCTCTTACCACATAGATGCAATAGCACGGAATTGTGATGATATCTGTCGTTCCTAAACGTTCGTGAACTTCTGCAAAGTATGTAGTGGAGAACATTTGCTAGAATGCTGTAAAACATTAGGGTAAATACTAAAAATTAATTACACTTGTCAAGTAAATGAGCAAGAGACACTATTTGATCCCTTACCCAGCTTTTTCCTAAGGGAATTATGGATGTGTACATAACAGATTAGTTTGCTGAACTGTTGAACTTAGGGTTTGGGTTTTTTTTTTTCCCCAACACACTTCTTGATCATTAGTGCAAATTGCTCAGATTGTACAGTATATTACAGCGTTTTTTAAAAGATCAAAAGGAACTAAGTGTATCTTCAAAAAAAGTGTTTAAACATGATTGCCGAGGAAAAGTTGACTGTGCCGTCACGCTCTGCATATGTGTGCCAGTGCAGCCTGTGCGCCTCTCTCCGTCACAGCTTTACAAACCTGTTGGTCTGTTCTGACAGTTGTTTGGTAGAGGCAAGTGATAATGTTTATGGTGTAGTGCGAGCCTATATTGGACATCAGAGAATCCACTTAAGAGCTGGCTCAACAGGAAATCAGAGTTTAGCTCTGCTCTTTCTGGAGTGACTTCCAGGCACTGGTCTGTCACTGGACATGGTGCCGCAAAGGCCGAAGCAGGTCCAGATGGTGCAGATGGCTCTGCCTCTTCAACACCCTCTTCCCACCTCTGGCGGAGGTTCTCCATTGCTCCATGCCAACCGTTTCCACCAGGCACATTAGGTCCTGTTTGTGGAGAAAACACACTGGTGGTGATCAGTACCCTCTTGATGTGGCTGAAAATCCAAGTCAGGGACAGGGACGGTCCTGTGGCTTTTGGATGAATTAGCATAGCCTGGAATAGTCTGAAGAGCAGTGTCGCCTCTGAAGGACCAGAGATTCTTGTTTCTGGATGAGCAGTTCATCCTCAATCCTGAGCCTCAGCAGCTCTCCTGCACCCTTCCCTGGCTTCTCTTGCAGCGAGATACCATGGGTGTCTGTTGGGTGCCCATGCCCTGCCAGGGCTTCGTGAGGGAGTGATGGTGCCTCCTCCAATCATTCCAAACAGCAGTGCAAACAAATACCTAAGGTATTGGCTTGAAAGCAGGAAAAAAAAGATGTGCTGCTCCAGAATAATTAATCAAATCACCTGCTGCTCCGTGCCTCAGTTTTCCCAGGTTTTGCCTATTTAAGCTCTTTGTTTAGTCTCTCTCCTTACGTGTTTGTACAATGCCAAGTACAGAAGGTGCCTGATTTTGCTTCAAGTTCTGAAACGTTTCCATGATGCAGACAGCAACTCTTCTGTGCCAGTGTTTTAATTGCCAGGATCCCCGAGGTTTCTCTGCATACCCCTAGCAGAAGCCGGCACTCAGCCCTGACCTCTCCTAGCCTGCTGCTTCTGCCTGGCAGACACTTTTCAATTATTTTCCCCCCATGTTGCTGTTTACATTTTGTCCTCGCATCCTCTGCAGCGTTTCCCATCACCTTCCAGCAGCCTGAAGGCCTCCTAATCTGAAGTATATTTTAGCCTTATCTCTATCAAAGCAGAAGAGTAGGGGAGTCATCCTCATTCCTGGCTGCCCTTCAGCGGCCTGATCCATAAGAAGGTGAAGCCATCAGCCGCTCATCTCAGCTTTCACCAGAGTTCGAGTAAGTTGCAGACGATTCTTCTATCAAGAGCACTGAGGACAAAATGAAACTTTCTTCTTTTCGGGGCTGCACGTTAATCTCTTGTCAAAGTGCTTGGAAATGATTGCATGTCATGTTTCATTTCGGGCTGTCACCGGGTTTACTCGGTCCCCTTGCCGAGTCCTCCTGCGGCAGTTCAGTGACTGTGTGACCGTGGGAGGAGATCCCGAGCGGCCAGGTCAGGAGCCCTGGGCTGGAAGAGCTTTGCTGAAGGAATGGGGTTGGGCTCCATTTACCAGTGTAAACTGGGACTGGGATTCGCTCTGGCACCACAGGGAGAAATTATTTCAAAATTATACAGGAAGGAGCAGTGGAGGAGTTGCTGCTGTTGTTGAGCAAACCAGTTGTGTTGGCTGAGGAGAGACCTAAGAAAATTGGGTGGGCTCCTTGGGCCTTTTGGGCCAGCCTGGGTGCGTTTGGGAGTTCCCCAGCCTGCTCCTCGTCCCAGCAAATCCCAGTAACCCCAAACTGCTGCATCTTGCAGCTCCCTGAGCAGTCGCTGAAAACTTTTGTGCTCCCAGGGATGCACGCTCTCCTTTCAGTGAGTCATGAGAAAAACATGCAGCCAGGCAATAAGTACAGGAAAAAACGATGCTGGGCACTGAGCAGAGTGTCCAGGGCACTGTGTGCCGCTTTCCCTGTTCTCTCTCTGTAAAGGATTATCTCAGCTGCCTCTCATCTTTTCTCACTGTGCTTCTCTGTGTAATTCTCTTATTTTCTCCACTTGCAAGTGGGCATTAGGGGCACTTACTCCTCTCTTCCCTTTTCCTCTGTACAGATTCATCCGTTCACTCCCTGGCAAAGTGAGTCATGAGCAATAAATCCCTGAGGGTCTCTGTGTTTTTATCCTGGACTCAGGCAGGATGGGGAGTGCTGGTGGAAGAGGTCCATGCCTCGCACCGTGGGTTACGGAAGAGCCATTTCTGTCGAAGCGCAGAGCAAGGCTTTGTCTCCTTATTTTCCATTCTGAGGTTTTCCAGTTTTTGCCCAAATCCACAGGGTTCTGTTTATTGTCACCTGGTACATTTGCAGAATTTTTTCTCTTGATCAGACTCAGGGTTGCAGAAAGCCATTGCAAACAAAACCCCGCTGTCACGCCGACAGTGGGAACTCACTGCTCTCACGCAGCAATCAAAAAAGGGGTGACAGAGAGCTGAGCACGCGGAACATGCACCCGTATATACACACCTAACGGTGTAATTACTGGTATCGTTGAAATGATGGGTATAAAGACCCAGTTAGCAATGGAGCAGGGTCATTAGCATAAAAACTACAAGCACAAAAATGCACTGAAATGACAAATACAAGGAAGCCGTATGAGATTTGCATTAAATTAGTGACTGTATGCGAGATGCTATTTAAAAGGCAGGTGACTAGAAAATTTCTTTCCCTTTTAGTGTAAGAGGCTGAAATGTTCATTTTCATGGTAAACAGTAACTACACATTGATTTCTAGCTTTAAAGCATCGCTGCAAATAACACTCACAGTAAGTGGGGTTGGAGTCACCGAAATCAGAGGACTGGTTTGCCCTACGTGTGTCTGAAACTCAGCAGCGCAGCTTGAATTTCTTTCATACACTTGTTAAAAAAACAGCAGTGACAACAATGAGAAAACCAAGCACCCAGTGTCTGAGGGTGGTAAATCAATTCACATGCAATTACTGGAGAAAGCGATCTGATGAATTATTTCAAACCAGAAGCACGTGTGAGGAGGAATATCAGGAGCTTGCAGCGAGCTGAACGTGCCCACTGACTGCTCCTTCTCGCTTGGCAGCACCCAGTATTTCCACAGAGCAGAGAAATGGGATCATATCGAAAAACTGGTGGATCGAGATTTCGCCTGCAGCTTGCAGATCACATTTTTGATAGGCAACCAAGTAAGATCCTAGGCTTGGATTAGTGTATAAAGGTCCCCAGGGCCCATCTGTACCCTGACCGTAGGAGGAAGCCCACAGGCTGCTGGGGCAGTCAGTGCCCCCAGAATTCAGAGTCTAAGGATTCCCCTTGGTCTTATAGCAATAGGGATTCCCAGGACCTCCAAGCTTTCACCTTTGCAGATGTTGTGAAGGAAACACGGTAACCCTTGTTGCTGCACCCCTGGGAGCCCTAAGACCTTCGCCGTTTTGTGAAGGTGTCAGCCACACCAAGAAGAGCAGGTTTCTGATAGGAAAAAGCCTTGTGAAAGTGCAACTGAAAAATCCCTTTTCTCCTGGCACCAGGGCAATGTCTGAGGTTCCAGTGCAGGATGCTGGTGAGGCGGCAGGAGGGTGTGAGAGGCAGTGGCTGCTGCTGGGAGAGTGGAAGGAGAAAGCTTCTCCATGATGCTTAGCCCTGTCTCTTGGTAGCAATAGGGCTGTTGTTCCTTTTCTGGTGTGCTTCAGTCACACCTTCACGTCTTCTCACCGACACGCCAAGGATGTGTCTGTGCCCTGCAATGCATGGAGGTGCTGGAACTTCAGCAGTGGTGTGGTGCGGAGCTGCTGGGAACTTGCCACCTCCCACACAGAGGCTGCGTGGCTACGCTAGCGCAACACTGCACCTCTGCTAATAAATCCTACGTAAAGATCTCTGTCATAACTCACTGAGGGCAGTTAGCTCTAAGGTATCACTGCTGAGCATGGACATCGTCTGTCCATAACACAGACAAGGCCCAGCCTGAGAACTTCTCACTTGTACCTAAGAACACATGGAAACTTCAGGTTGGTCCAGCAGTTAGAAGTTAATTAGCACACAGTTAACGGGACAGACACAAGTTCAGGTAAAGGCAGGTAAATCGGTGTGACCACCTCAGTCCCGGTTAGGTTTGTCCCAGGCAGGCATGCAGCAGGGCTTGCAGCCATCGAGCTGTGCTGCTGTAATTAACTATCACAACTCCCTGACACAGCGAGCCTTTAAGTGCTTTTGAAAAGGTTATCCTTTGGCTGAATGAAGTCTTACCCTAACACATCTCTAAATGGTGCTATTTTTGGAACTAAAAATGTCACTTTTTTCCCAAAACAGGCCGATCTGAGGCTGGTCATTAGGCAGTGACACAGTAGAAGAAAGACTTTTTTTCTCCCTGGGTTTAGCTGGTGGTTGGCGTTTGACAAGTTGCTCAGATTCAGTTTGACCATGTAATTTGCAGAGAATTATTTGAATGGCTTGATGTGTTGTGAATCAAAAGAAGAAATTCTACTCTTGGTGATTAAGATGGAATGGGTAATTGTTTTTCTCCATTTGTAAGTTCACCTTCTGAAGGAGAAAGGAGAAAACTGAGCTTTCAAATGCCTTTATTCTTCTTGCCATGGAAGTAGTCCTCATTTGCACCCAGAAATGTTTGCACATACTTATTTGTGTCTTCCCTGGCAGGCACAGAGTCCCTTTGAAAACCAAGCCCACCTTATGAGAGGAGGAAAACATGAGCTGGTGCCGAGCAGAAAACCAGCAGCCGCTCTGCTCTATCTTTCTCCTCCAGGTTTCTCCAAGTACTTGGCAAATTTTAAGATCAACATGAAGAAATGCTGAGGGGCAGGGAACTGTTGTAAACCATTTTCAAATGTGGGACTTCAAATTTGCCCTGAAAGGCAAAAATTACTTAAGTCACTTGGCTGATGATCAGAGGGTACAAATCGGAAGCCTTAAATACCCCGTACAAAGCGACTCTTCCAGCTAGATATTCTCAACGTGTCAGCGACACGTTTGGCCGCACTGGTGTCTGTATTTATTTGCTCATTCTCTGTAACCTCAGCCTGCCAAACCTTGCATCTGTTTGAGCTGCTGTCAGTCACACGTCAATTTTTATTTCACTCAGATCAAATCAAAGCTGGTGTTTTTACAGAAGGCGAGGCGGGGGGAGAAGAGTGGCTGTCAAAGCATGGAGGCCAAGAGAGAAAGGCAGAGATCTTAGAGGTGGCGGGGGGGAGAAATGGGGTATTTATTATCCAGTGAAATGATGTGATGTTGTGCAGGAGGCACAATGAGCAGACGTGCAGTGAGAGTGGCACTGTTGTTTTTGGGGTGGCTTGCTCGTGCCGTTTTAGGCGGTGTAGGTGAGGTGGTAGGCCGGGCTGCAGGCCATGGCAGTGCAAGGCCTAAGCAGGAGGGCAAGGAAAATGCCCCGTCTCATTCCCCTTGGCAAGCCACGGCTCCGCAGGTCGAATTGAGGGGACGTGTGGATGGTTGTGCCACCATGGCCACAGCTGCCGTGTGCCTGTCTGCTCTGGCTGCTGCATCGTGGTTCCCACAAATGCAGGCCGATGTAGGGGCACGGGCTGGGGTGGGAGGTGTTGGGTGCTGGCGTGTGAACGACGTCCCGACGAGCCGCAGCATGGTGATCCCTTCATGGCTGGGGCAGGCTCCAGAAGTGTCTCATTTTCCTTGGGTGACATCAGAGCCCCAGGTCCATGCTGGCTACAAGCAGCTTCCACAATAGTTTATAAAAGTTAAAAAAGCCCCATACAGACCTTGAATTGGCTTTGGACACAAGTGACTTTTCTCCTAATAGGGATTTTTAAACCTGTGTAGGAATTATTTAGCCCACTCTTGAAATTGATTTCACAATTTCTCATTCATTTTTTCGATTCTGGGATGGGATAGTTTTTCCTGTAAAATTCTGAGGAGATACAACAGCCTTGGAGATTGCTTAGAGCTTTTGAGTTTAATGACTGAAATGTCTCCCTCCTGTTTTACTTTTTAAAACTGAACATCATTTTAATACCAATGGAGAAAAAAAAAAAGCTAAAGTGAAATATCACTGTAAAATGGAAAATCAAAACAGTTCCACTCTGGTTTTTTTTTTCAAATAAAGTGTGATTGAAGTCAAAATGTTCCCGAGCATCATCTCATTCATCATAAAATGGCATTTTCTGACAGAACAACATTTTTCCACAAAATGAGCACTCAGTCTGGGATCCCTGTATAATGACATTAAATGTGAATACTTGGTGGATCCAAACATAGAGAGGAGACAGAAATTATGGCTAGCATGGACCAATGATTATTCTTTTTTCATACGCTAAAACAAAATAACCTATAATCATCTAAAGTAGCCAGAGTCTTCTCCTCAGTATCTCCACGAACACAGCAGATAGAACTAGAAAGCTGTAGCTCTCTCTTGAAAATATGGGCAATGAACCAAAAGAATTGAACAAATAAAAGGTGCCAATAGGAGCTAAGAGACCACACATTTTTTGGTTCAATGGCCAATTGGAAAAAAATACATTTTGAGTTAACTTGAATTGAAGCAAAAAGTTGAAAAAAATTAATAGCAGACTGCTTTTTCTTTTAAACTTTTTTATTTTCTGTTGCATTTCTTTTTCATTGACTTCTAGGGGAAGTTGCAGAGCCTATTTGATCAATCCCAACCTGCAGTTTTGTCATGGAAAAATCAAGTTTTGACCAAAAGTATTCTGTCTGTTGCCAAGTGGTATGAGGAAAATTGGGTTGGACCTTCCAGAGGTGTAAATTGTATGAGCTGTGTTCAGAAAATAGAGTTGATCCATCACAGGGACCACGTTATGACAGGACTCTTGGTTCTGGTTATTGGAGTTCTCAATGAGGTGGCTGTTTTTGGAAACAAATGGAAATAAGCTAGACCAGGTGCCAGACTAGACATCAGGAAATTCTTTAACACTGGTTAGTTTGGGTTGGTTTTTTTCTCTGCAAAAGAAGCAGATTTAGTTACACCAACATGTTTGGTGGATCCATATTGATGTTACTGAATCTCCCGCTTTAAAATATTCCGAAGCATTTAGAAAGCCCAGCTTGAATGTTCGCGGCGCTTTGCTTCTTCAAGTTTCCTTTCAGAAATTGTTTTACATTTGCCTAATCTGTCATGAAAAGACTAGGAAGCAAAACAAAACATCTATGTTCTAGATCACCCTAAACCATATTTAATTCAGAATTTTGAGTGCATCAAATGTGCAAAATTTTTGAGCAAACCCTCAACTAGAATATGCATCAGCTTTTTCTAAAGTTATAGAAGCTGGGAAAAAGCTCAGGAAGCCCCAGGGAGTGAATCTCTTCCAAGAGTGACTTAAGCCTTGCTCAGTCATAAGGCTAGATTTTCTTGCTCTCCAAAGAAATGCTCAAGCTTTCTGCAAATCCTGCCTGGTTCGGTCTTGAGCAGCTTCATCTCGCTGTGAGGGAGATGGCTTCATGGGTCCTGCTCAAGCAGACTTGGTGAAGAGCCTTCGCCCAACTCCTCCCCCTCACCTTAAGCTCTTTTCCTCCCCAACCCGCTCCTCTCCCCCATAACAGTACGTGGTTTCCTAGCAGGTGACTGTAACTATGATAATTCACCTGGTGTACAACTTACGGCCGAATTTTGTATTAAATGTTCTGTGTGGCAGGGAACATAATAGCAGGCTGACTTTGTTGTAAAAAGAAGGAAAAAAAACCAAACCAAACAAACGAAAACCCCTGGAATTGCATGTGATGTGAATGCTTGCTTTTGAGAAAATCAAGCTGTTATCTTTCCAAGCTCCTTCTCAGCACCCCGCCCCCCCTAGATCCTTGAAGCCTTCATCTTTTTGAATATGATATTCCTTAGGGTACATAATTATCAGGAAGCTGTATACATAATTTAAACAGAGACCTTCTGATTCTGTGCCTCGACGGGCTAGTGACATTTCCAAGGGAAATGTAGCTAAACACCGGGGTAAAGCTACCACTGTTCTTTGACAAGTTTAATAAGATCTTTATTGTTTGTAAAATAGCCTGACCTTAGCTTTACCCTTACCACCAAGGGGAAGGGGAAGAGATAGCTGGATTATAACAGCTCTATGAAATAAAACTAATAAAATATAGAAAATATACTTTAAAGGAATCTATGGGATAGAGAAGCCCAAGGGCTTGGGTGGTGGCTTTCTCCAAGGCGCCAGGAGTAGGGCAGGCTAGAAATCTGGGTCTGGCCTGGCACATGGTTCTGGGCTCCTGTGCTGGGGTGAAAATCAGCTGCCCTAATTCAGGTGGCCAAAAGTAAGGGATAAATTTCAAGCTAGTCACGCCAACCTCTCTCTGTAGTGAGTGGAGAGGAGCTGAGACCTCCAGGGATTGATTCATCTCCCCAGTATTAGTCAAAACGCTTTCTAGAGTACCTGGGACTTGATGAAATGGTGATGAATACTATGTAGTTATAATCCCGTGTTTGCTCAGGAAGCTGGGCTGAAGCTAGTTTAAGAAATGAGGTCCAGAACTCCTTAGAAATGAAGGCCTGGGTTTCCTTTGGAATGAGAGATAGGTTTTCTTAATAATCAGGGTCTGGATGAGGACTGGAGTCCAAAGACGGTACTGTGACACCCAGTAGTCAAGGCATTGAGGTCCAGACTTGCTTGAAAATAGGACCTAATGAAACTTGAGTCACTTGGCTGATATATAATCAGGAACTGAGATCCAGCTTATCTTGAAACTTGTTCCAGAATTGCAGCTTGAGCTCTGAAACCTAGGTGTGTCTGGGACCCCAAGGGACTTAGGAGTTTTTTAGGTTTTTTTAATAGTTCACCTGATATCAGGCTTTACAGCCCAGTTTTGCGCTTAATCCAGTCCTGAAGTGGTTTCTCCAGACACAGCTGACATTTGGAGGGTTTTAACTTGCTGCTTTGCAGACTGTTTCTTGTTTGTTTTGTTTTCAGAGAGGTTTTCTCTTTATAGTATTTAGAATTTAACTGGAAAATGGAAGGGGGAGAAAAAGCAGCATTTTGGTATCTCGCAGACCAGATGCCTGAAACAAATCGTTGCTTTATGGCCAGCTATTAGTGAGCAGGGCTGGATAAAGAGGCAGCGCAAAACTTCTAAAGTCCCTTTGCTGCTGCTTAGAACACGTTTCTGAGGAGCTTCGCAGCCTTTGTTGAGACCCACAGGGATGGGATAAAGCAGCAACAAGCAAGTTATTGCCCAGCAGGAATCCTGAGAGCAGCAGGAGGCATAGAAATGAGGAGGGACCGAAGACGTAGGCTCACCGCTCCACCAAAACCAGTTCTGACCAAGGTGCTGTGCTTGCGGAGTAGCAGAAGGGTGCCAGTCGCCAGCATTTGCCGCATCGTTAGCTGATGTGGAGATAGATGTCAAAAACAAAAGGGAGGGTGAGTCGCACGTGCCTTGGGACCTGTTCTATATCTGCTGTCATCTGATGTGTTCTTTAATGACACTGATAGCAGAATAGAAATTAGGCTTGTGGAGATTGTGATCTATGCAATGAGGGGAAGAGATCCAAATTAGCCGGAGAACATAGTCTGTGCGCCAGGCACACACAACAAATTGGAGAATCAAGCTGAAAAAACCTAGGATGTGATTGAATAAGGACAAGCTTCAAGCCTGAACCTAGGAAGGGCAATCCATAACTGTGGGATGGAGAACAGCTGGCTTGGCAGATGTTGTGCAGGAAAGGATGGGGAGGTTTTAGCTGGTGTAAAGCCACACTTGGTTCAGCAATGCCAGGCATAGAGAAAAAGCAAATGTGTGGGGAAGTGTAACAATATCAGCCACAAGGCACGTGGGCGATCTTTCCAGTGGTAAGGCCACATCTTCATCTGGTTTTTGATGCTGTACTTTTAAGAAAACTGTGGATCAGCAGGAGGGCATTCAGAGGACAGCAATCTGGACTATCAGCCACCCTCAAAGCATGGCATAAAAGTAAAATGAATACATAGGATCTGTTAAGCCTGAGGAAGAGATGGCAAGATAACAATCTTCAAATAGGAAAAAGGCAAAGAATAGGGGAAGAATATATTCTTCATGCTCCTGGTGAATAAGTGAAGAAGAAATGGGCTTAAAATGCAGCAGGAAAGATTCAAGTTAGGCATGAGAAGGACTGTCTTTAAACCTGGTATTGTGAAGTGCTGGAGTTGATTGCCCAGGGAAGGTGCAGAGCTTCCGCTGCTGAAAGCCTTCAGGAGGTTACATAAACATCTGTCAGGAGGGGTTTAGGCAGCATTTTCTGGCTTGAGGCAGAGGAAAGACCCACTGACCTCCTGAGATGCTTTCCTGCCCTTTTTTTTTTCTTACAGTTTTAAGTTTCTGATATTTCCTAGCTCAGTAGGACTCTTGAACAAAGCACTGCTGTCAGAAAATAAGCTCTTCTCCCCTGTTCATTAGAGTGTGTGGGAAACCACGGTACTATCAGAATTTCAAATGTAATTTTACTCAGTGGTTGGCTCCTGAAACATCTGAGGCTTAAATATGGGTTCAAACCTAGTCATTTTAAGTTTCAAAATTGCCATAAATGCAGATGTCCGCATGTTGTAAACTGCCCAGTAGAGAGTAACGAGCTTTGTTTAATTTGTGTACAATTCATGTTAAACACACAGAAATAGAGGTTACTCACTTCTCATCTGAGTGAAGAATGGAGCTGTACCTTACTACTGAACTACTCAGCTCTTTGTGGCCGTAAGAAGGATTTTTATTTTGGTTTTGAGATTTTTTTACATCTCTTTAATGTATAGTAAGCTTCGTTCTCTGCTTCCAATTCCTAACTCAGGTACAAACCGTGGAAAAAATTGTGGCCAAAGGTAGGAGCTCTCACAGCTTCAAAACTATTCTCAGTCTGGCCTGGAAGGCCTATGAAACTCTGGGCAGGATAGGTGGGACAGGGCTCCCTCCCAAGTCTTCACACCCCCTCCATAGAAACATAAATAGTGGAGCACTGAGAGCAGTTGAGCGAGTCCAGAGAAGATGTGAATCTGCTCCAGATATTGGTTATTAGCCCTTCAACTTCTACATATGAATGCCTATTTTTAACCTAGGTGGTGTGGCTGTCAGTTCTTATGTTAAAAATGTCAGTAAAACTCATCCCAACAGCACTGGATGAACTCTGTAGAAAAACTTGGGATTTAAGATTTGAGATCCATGGGAAACTCTGATTTTTCTGCCTTAGTCTTTTTTTTCTGCCCATCAAAATACCCTAAAAATAGTAGAAATGTGATTGTAAACACAATAAAAAGCTCAAACTGGAAGATTTCAGAAGTAATGAAGATTCTGACCATATTCTTTTGAAGTTGTTGAAGCTGCTCACTCCACTCCTGTTGAGTCATTTTGTTTTGATGAAGTCAGACTCCTTGTTGAATGTGTAACAGAAGGCTTCACATCTGATATTCTACATGTTTCCAACAATAAAGGGATCCTAGAGAATAAAAGTTTAAAAGGAAGCTAAAACAAAACCAGAAAGTTGTAATGAACCATTCTTTTCTTATCAAAGTAGTTTGACATCTTTGAAACAAAATGAGAAAATGGAAACAAATGGTTTCAAAATTTTGTGCGTCAGAAGTGTAACTGCGATTGATGTATCCCCATGAAATGTTTAGATCATGGCAAAACTGTGTTTTCTGGTTAAAACTCTTCTGTCAAACCTCTTTAGGCCAACGCAAACACTGAGTTGTAATGACAGGCTGGCCCTTGAGGGCTGATAGGACTCTGGAGCAATGGGCTTTTAGAATCATAGAATGATTTGGGTGGGAAGGGACCTTCAAAGCCCATCCAGTCCAACCCCCCTGCAAGGATCAGGGACATCTCCAACCAGATCAGGTTGCTCAGAGTCCCGGCCAACTTGGCCTGGAATGTTTCCAGGGATGGGGCATCCACCACCTCTCTGGGCAACCTGGGACAGCGTTCCACCACTCTCAGCATAAAACATTTTTTCCTGATACCCAATCTGAATCTACCTCCCTCTATTTTAAAACCATTACCCCTTGTCCTATCACACCAGGCCCTGCTGAAGAGTCTCTTCCCATCTTTTTCCTGCAGCCCCCTTTAGGCACTGGAAGGTCGCTCTAAGGTCTCCCCAGAGCCTCCTCTTCTCCAGGCTGAACAGCCCCAACTCTCTCAGCCTGGCCTCATAGGAAAGGTGCTCCAGCCCTCTCATCATCTTTGTGGCCTCCTCTGGACCCTCTCCAACTGGTCCGTGTCCTGATGTTAGGGACTCCAGAACCAGATGCAGTATTCCAGGTGAGGTTTCACCAGAGAGAGGCCGTCTCTTTTATGCAGGAAAGACCCAAGAACGGGAGATAACATGGGCTAGTAGAGCTCAATGACAGAGCTGAGAGACAAGAAAGGAAAAGCCAATGGTACCAAACACCATGAAGGGATCACCCTGAGGACAAAATTCGTGATCTCCACCATCTTTTGAGCATGGCAGAGGAGATACTTGCAGTCATGCACACCCAGGAGCATCCCACTTCCACCAATGCGGCTGCTTCCCGAGCTGGGTGGTAAGGAGCCTGTTATCACTCAGAAATCTCCTAGGAAGTCATTTTTGTCTGTGTGTTGGGAGACTGAGCTAAATGCTTGGAGCTATTAGCAGGCAATTAAAGCTAATGTTGCAGCCAGCAGAAAGATCCTTGTTAGTCACTTTACTCAATTTAAATCTTTGAAAATTTTCACAGTTCTAATCAAGGAATAAAAAGGAAAATACATATAGATGTATATATATATCAGAGCATTAACTTTCATTGTCGAATCAAGTCAAAAATTGCTGAATGAGGTAAATATGAGGAGAAACGTAATAGACTATTACCACAATATAGCTTGTGGCTTTCATTTTCAAATTATGTTCACACAACCCTCGCCCCCACACAAACGCACTTTGGGATATTTAAAGCAAGAACACAGTAATGTTTGAGATGGATAAAATAATCAAGTAAAAGGCATAAAAATCTGCAAAGAAGCAGGTTGTAGGGGCTGGATTTTAGACTGAGTATTGGAGGATTAATTTCTTGGAGGTCCTTTATTTTTCTGGAGGCAAAATAGAAGAGTATTGTGTTAGTCTACAGAAAGAGAGAGACTAGAATGTAAAAAAAAAAAAGTGAATGTAAAAATGAGTGGATACGTGGATTGATAGGTAAGAAGGAGAATATGTGAGTTGTGTAAGGAAGATAAAAGGTGGCTGAAGGAACACTGAAGAAAGAAATGCAGACCAGCACACGCAAGAACTGTTTCATTAGATGGGCGGTTAGATGGAAGAACATAATATGAGAAAAAGCCAAGATACGTTCCACAAGAAGCCGGCAGAGAGGCGGGCAGCCACAGAATAACATGCTGCATAGTTTAAAGTTTTCTTTTTTTTGTGTAAGCTGTCAAAGAAACAACCTCACTGCCTGTTCCCAGTGGTGTGGGTTATGGAGGGCATTATATTTGTTCATGAGGTGAGATGCTGAGCTTTTCCCACTACTTTGTCTGTCTGTACTTTGGCTCTCTGTGCTTTGCCGTGACGTTGTCACCAGGAGGGAGATGTCCATGTGGAGGTATGGCCAGAAAAAGGAAGGCCATAGTAAGACAACCAAGCAAACAACCATATTTGAACAGTCATTGTTTTAACAAGGATGAGGAGGGTTTGTTGCCTGGAGTCTCCCGGGAGCCTTCATTGAGGCAAGTCAAGCCTACAGAATTATCTGATGTTGTCTAGGAGACAAAATATTGTCAAACTTGGCTCCTTTTCCTGAATAAAGCAATTCTGTTCTGGATAGCCTTGAGCAAGATACTTTACCAGCTTGTTCACAGAGAGAGAGAGTTCTTACCATGTATATGCACAGCACCAAGCACGCTGTCGTCCCAGTATTTTCTGGTGACTCAAAATGACAAGCTCCCTGTCACTGATCAGGATTTCTTGCTCAGGAGGTTATTTCTGCCAGAAGGGAAGGCAGTGCAGCCTAGCAAGAGCACTCGTGTGCTACAGCATCTTCTCCAAGAGCACTCGTGTGCTATTGCATCTTCTCCAACACTTTTCAACTGTTAGAGCACAGAATGAAAGAGAGGAAAGACGGGGCAGTGCCCTCCAGCTGGTTGTGCGGCGTCATGAGCCAGTGAGACCATGGTGCATTCCTGGAGCAGTGAATCAACACTGTCCACCGGAACCCTCCTTCCCCGTCCTGAAATTTCTGGTGATGGCTTTGTCTTTGCAGAGAAGAACCAGGGAAGAGAGCAACCTATGTCTGCTTGACAATCCAATGCACCTCAAGATGTTTGCATGCCAGGCGTTTTGGCACAAAATTACATCTCAAGGCAGCAGAGTTTTCATTGCTGAATGTCATTCCCAGAGCGGGCTGCTCGAAGAACATGAATGTGGGCAGCAAAATATCCTTCCTGTTCGACGCATTGCCCAAATACTTTGGCTTGGGCCAGGTTTACCATCAGTCAGTCATGCCTTGATTAAACTTTAGAAGCCTCTGAATAAGCTGAAGGTCGGGATCGGAGAGCTACAGTGAGCAGCAGTGTCAGGGTCAGTGATTTTGTGAGACATAGGGGAGCAGGCTGGAAACCACGTGAATGAACTATTTGATCAGTTGTTCAGAAAACACCACCAACACCCAGAATAAACAGCCATGAATGTCAGAGGCCATCCCATGTTACAGCCGGGGGCACAAGGGGCTCACTGGCAACTCTCCAGTCTTTGTGGGAGAGATGCCGTCCTTAGCGGCTCTCCTAAGGAGCTGTGGAGATGCAGTTTCATTCAAAATGCCAGTGGCAATTGGAATCGAATGCTACAGCGCTGTAACAGGCACGGTAGTAGTGTAGTAATAGCAGTAATGTTGTTATGGAGCTAAGTGCCCACACTGAGTCACGGCACTCACAGCGCACACCTGCTTGAGGAGCTTCCGCGTCTGCTCCTTGAGTGCCTTTCGGCGTTAATGCTGATGTACCGTGTGCATGGCCCACAGGGAGATGTGGACAATGCTTTGGAAGTGCTAAGTATCATTCTGTTTCTTATCACCATCCAGCCCAATTAATCTGCCTTCTCTAGCCTGACATTTCCTTCCCTGCCACCACCAGGTTTTCAGGGAGTCGATTGCACAGCCTCTGTGAAGGTACTCCCTGCCCCATAGAGATGGTTCCCCAGAGCTCTGGGTAAAGTAGCTTGTTCCTTCTCCATCATCCTCCAGAATCCTCTGAAATTCACTGGAATTGGATGTGTGTGTGATACAGGGAATTAACTGTCTACTAAATATTGCTTGATTTAGAAGACTAACTGTCTGCATATTGCTTGGTTTAGGAGACTGACTGTCTGCTAGACAATGCCTAACAATCCTGTTTGCCTTGAAACTCACTTAAGCTTATCAGGGACTGGTATTTGTCAAGAAACTGGTATTCATCAAGGACTAATATGTCTAGCAAAGGATGGAATGTTAGTTCCACCACAAATTCAGTCAGAAGTCAGGAAACTGCTGAAATCCCCAAGCGAAAGGAGAGCACGGGTGAATGACTGAAGTTCATCCAGAGGGAGATCAGACCCCTGGAGAAGTAAACAACCACCAGAGACAGATCTGAAATGCTAACGCAAGTGTTTTTTTAATAACCCCACCTCACTCATGCACATGTCTGTCTGTATTGTGCAATCCTATGAGTATTTATACCTGCACCGTATAAATTTTTGGTAAAATGTGCTGTCGGTGTGTGTGCTTTTGGAGGACCAATCCCCCACGCACCTGGCGCCGGATAAACATGCCCGCTTTATAACTCTCTCCGAGTCGTAGAGTTTGAGCCGCAAGTCAATTTGGCCAAAATGTATCATCCTTCCTCCCTCTTTGTACCCAGGAATGGAGCAGCAGATGTCCCACAGACATAGCCCAGCTCAGCCCGTGGGTGGTGGGAGGTAGAAAGGAAAAAACCATTAGACACTGTCAAGCAGGCTGGGGTCATCTCATTTATGAAAAATATTTGGGGAGAGGGACACAAAAAGTATTTGTGTTTTAACATTCCTGTCCTGTTCTGGCTAGGACAGAGTTAATTCTCACCTGAGCTGGGAGAGGAGCTGGAGCTGCTGGGCTCTGTGGCTGGGGACACAGCTGGGATCGTTACCAATCACCCAACAGCTGGGATGGGTTTACCCAAATTGGCCCAAGGGCCGTTCCATCCCATGGGACCCACGCTCAGTGTATAAAGTGGGGATGGAGAGGAGGGGCAGGTTTTGCTGCTCAGGAGGGAGCTGGGCATCAGGATCCATGGTGAGTTACTGTGCTGTTAATTATGTGCATACGTGTATTCTGTTAGTGTTTCCTATCTCTGTTTTCTCTGCCTCTGGTGTTCTGTTAAACTGCTTTTATCCCAACCTATGAGTTTTGCCTTTCTTTCCTGATTCTCCTCCCCATCCCACTGGGGGGATGGTGAGGGGGGTAGTGTGTGAGTGAGTGTGTGGTATTTTAGCTGCTGAGAGGGGCTAAACCACAACAGTTCCTAATAGCTCCCAGGTTTTTTGGCAAAGCAACAGAGGTAGAGCTGAAGAAACAAAGGTGACAAAATCTAAATAGAAAAAAGCGACTAGCAGAAGGTGCAAAGAGATTGTAGCAGTTCTCTCATGTCCTGGCCTGGGAGAAACAGGACAGCTGTGGTCCATCCTGCAATCTCTACCTGCCAGACCAGCACTTCTGCCTTCCTCAGCTGGAGGTGGAACAAGAAAGGAAGGGGTTGGATGAGCAGCAGCAGAGGTGTCTACTGTCAGTGTCTGGTGTTGGAGTGGAGGCTTTTGCTGAGTTCAGGGAGGTGGCCTGTATTCAGCACACAACGCTTTCTCCCCCAGCAAACTCTCAATTTATTTGAGAGGATACCAAGGGGAAAAAAAAAAAATATATATATTCTTTAGTGTGGATACAATGCTAATAGGGCAGACAGCTTTGAAGGGAACATAGAGGAGAAATGCGTATGAATACGTTTCACAGTGTTATGCTGCAAAACCACACACTTCACCAGACTGAAAAAGCACACAGGGCTTTGTAGCGAGAAGGGAGATGGAGCGTGCTGCTGACCCATGATGGAAAGACCAGACTCCAGTGTTAACAAGGGGGCTGACTTCTCTGCTATTAGCCAGGCATCTGAGGGGCAGAATGCACCTCTCCTGCATCTGTTCTCCAGGTCAGTGACCTGCTGTTACATGCAAATGTGCTGAGGAAAAGGTCAGCAAAGGAGTAAGTACCAAAGGGCTGTGAGAGAAGGGAGGAGGCATCCAGCTGAATGTTGAGAGCCGAAAAGAGCCTCATGTTTTCCAGGCAGAAGGGCTGGCAGCCTGAGAAATAATTCTTACTTACACCTACAAGAACTGGTGCCAGACATGGGGATAATGGGATGGCTGGGCACAAAGGAATGAAGTATCGACTGGTGGCGTCTTCAAAGATGGGAATAGCAGAGGCCCATCAATCCAAGTCACCAAGGGAAGGAGAGTTATTGTCTTGCATGTGCTCTCTCATGCACATATGGAGAGACTTGCAATTGCTTTGCCAGTTTGGCTCCAGTCTTCCACTGACTCATAATCCAGCTACTTGATCATTCCTAAGTAAAGGGCTGTCAGTGCATCCCACCAGCTTGATCAAAGAAACGCTTCGGTCCCGGATAATCCCACCAAACCTTTCTGTTCATGCAGTATGAAGACCAGGCTGTCTGTGTTCCCTCTGTAGTCAGTGGAGCAAGAGATGAGTTTCTCTAGAGGTGACTGATCCTTTCTTAACAAAGGTGCTTAAAATATTGTGGCTGAACTGCCCTTGGGATGTCTGGATTTCCCTAGAGAACCTAGCTGGCCAGCTTAGACCTGGGCTTGCATTACAGCAGTTGATACTGCTCTCCAAGTGACGTCAGTAGTCCTCATTCAATAAAATACCCTTTTCCTGCTCTTTGCTTTTCAGCGTAGCTGCAGGAAAGAGAAAAGTTGCTTTGGGGCTACTACACTGCCTGTCTCGGAAACCATGGGTTCTCTTGGTAGATCTCCATTGTTGTCTCCTCCTCTGTGTCTCTAGACCCTGCCATAACACAGCATGATGGATATTCCCTTTTTCTCGCCCTTTTGTTTCCTCCGTAATTAATGTAAGGCTTACTCAATGTATCTGCAAAGTTATAGGCTCTTCTCTAACGCTTTGGGTTTCACAGCTTTGCCTTGCTAGGATGTGACTTTTACAGAAGGTAGCAGTACACTGGCCAAGCACAGCAGTGTCTAGTTACCTACATCACCATCACTGCTCCAGGCCTGGTGTCCTTCTGGGCAGCAAGCCCCATTTATGCAGCATTTTTCCCCTGTTCTAAGCACAAGTGTTTTTCCTATGGGATCAGCCTACACATATACTGAAGGGATGTTATCCTCATAAGATAGCTTTTTGATATAAAGTCATGAGAGCAGACTGCCCAAAGTCACCTGGCCAGTGTGGAGAAGTCCATTGACAGCAACCAAATACACAAGTCACCTTTTTTCATTGATCTATGACAACACTTTCACTGCTAGAGTCCTGCAGGCTCTACCAAAATGGCAAGATCTGAGCTAAGAAAGACCCAAAGTGCTGCTATCCATGTGATGCCTCCATTGCCTTCCACTCAGTGAAGGTCTTCTGTACTTGTTCAAGCCTACAGAAGCAACAGTGGTCCAGAATGCCATGAAGGAACCTGTCCTTTGACAAAACCTCCATTGGCTCAGCAGTTCAGCAAGGTAGGCACGCTCCACTGCCTGGGGAGCATGCTGTGGTTTAAGACTTGCTGAGCAAGCCCTATAAAAATTAACACGTCTTGCTGGGGAGACAGTAGGGGATAATTAATGAACGCAGCCAGTGAAAGGGAGGAGGGATCAGGGGAATAGATTTGCTAAACTGACAGCATGTAAAATGTTTGTTCCTGCCTGAAACAGCAAAGTTGGCAAACCCTATCATGGGCCAGTGACTTGGGTTAAGTGAGAAGGCCACGCACCCGTAAATTGTACATCATCTATATTCAGATGTACAGGCTTGTAGCCTCTCTGGTCCAGTGAGCCCAGTAATGAAAGACTTTAGAGCTGCCCGAGACATAAGATCAAGTGCCCTGGTTGTTCTAGGTCTGATAAGATTTTAGATGAGGATTTATTTTGTTTAATGACATTTTTCAATGCATACCTCTCCTTCTCATTCAAGGGTTATTGTGTATGCTTTCTGCAGAAGTGAGAACCTCGAGGGATGTTCAGGAAAGACTTTTATCCCATGAGTAAAAACAGAATGACTGAACAAAGCAAGGGAGTATTTGTTATCAAATTATTTGGCCCAAAGAAAGATACAGCATCATGCAAAACTTCCCCAAAACATTTCTAGTGCTATTTTTGTCACATGATTTTTTTGCCCGGAAAAGTTAAAAAGGAGTCTACTGAGGCACATGTTTTTCCCTCTGCTGGGTATAGCTCAAGTGGCTGAAAACTTTGTCAGATCTTTTCCTCCTCATTTTAGGAACAGACATCTATTTGGGAGTGAGTGTGAACAGATCTGTGTTATACAGTGGAGCTCAGCTGCTAATTTGTCACTGCAGTGTTTCACAACCATGAGGAGAACATTGTCTGTGTCCTCACCACTGCTCCCCCTCCCTGCATCCATTCCCCCTTCTGCTCCGATGGAGGGATCCCTGTGTGATGAAGCACAGCCTGTGCTGGTGATGGCCCCGACCATCCCGATGGCTGCGCTGCTTCCTCCTCCCATCTCCGTGCTGGATGCCGTGCTGCTCTGTAACGTGTTCCTGTGTGATCTCTGTAGTGCAGAGGCCTGATAATGGCACTGCTTCCTCATTCCTGAAAGCAGTACCGGTTCCCCTAGAGACAAAAAATTCAACAAGTAAAACCCCTCAGATATTAAAAATGTCTTCCTCCAGCCAGATCCTTTCTTGACTGCTGGAGGGTGGGAATTACTGTCACTTCCCCCACTCACATCTCTCCAAGACATCTACCTTGGGCAGACACGCACATCCACAGAAAAACATCCCCAACAAGTCAATGTGCGGGGGCCGGCAGACCACCCCCTTGCATCTCTTGTTGGCAATGACTTTCCTCGTTCATTAGGTCTGACATCTGCTATTGATACCAATTATGATAATTAATGAAACATTTCCCTGGCTGTGGCTGGCGTTCTGTCAGCAGTTTCACCCTGAAGTCTGGTTGATGGTATTAGTGGTTGCACAGAGGATTTGTTTAGATGGCTCTATTGGATTAAGGGAGCAGTGGGATCAAAAGACCTCATTGCCGCTTGTAGTAGCAACCCCAGTGAAAAGGCAGATGGCAAGGAGAAGGAACCTGTAGAGATGTGATGGACGAGCACCTGCATCAAGGCAACAAAGGGAAGAGCTGCAAGAAAATTGTTTAAAGTCTTCCCCCTCCCTGTTCTGCGTGTTTATGAAGTGTCTTACAAAAATTGCACAGCCCTAAGGCCTAGGATTTTCAAATGAGGCCAAGTTCTGGGGTTGGATTTATCTCTGCATTGGGCACCTGGATTGCTGGAACCTCTGAAGTTTCCTTGAGGTGCCTGCCTGCACCTTGCTGCACAGAAGCACCCTGACAGCCTCACCTTGCGAAATCAAGATGCCCAGATCTTCTCACAGAGTAATAAACACTGGATGTGCACAGGAGCCGGTCAGGGCTGTCCTGTTTTAGGAAGTGGCTTAATCATTAGGTGGGCTAAGGACAGAGAATTGCATTTCTGCAGTGGAAAATATCTTGGGTGTTTTTGGAATGCTACACACCATTCCCTGCTGCTCTGTCAGATCTCCGACCCATTTTTCCGCGGAGAAGCTTCCAGAGCAGACGCTGTCCCTTGCCAGCACAAGTTGTTTGTTCCAGGAGATCAGTAGGCGGTCAGACCCCGAGCTGTCCTACTGCTCTTCGTACAGCAGACACAAAGGGCTGGTTTTGCAGTCCTTGCAGAGTAACACAGTGCAGAACTCCCCTGCATCTCAGTAGAGCCTGCTTGTAAAGAAAAGGGATTTCAAAAAAGTTCCTCATTCCTCTGGGCTCATCCTGATTATTCCCACTCTTCTCTGAAGACAGCCCTGCTAAATGGGGTTTGGGGATGAACTTCCTCTGCCATGGGGCAGCGGCCACCTCCGATGGAGACATTTACGGTGCTGACAGTAGGAGCAGAACAAAACCCATGTCTGGCGAGGGGCTGTCCTGCGGGACAGGGCCCTGGGAGCAGCAGGGCACTGCGGGGCCACGCGTGACTGCCTGGAGGACACGGGTCATTTCTCATGACTCGGATTAGGTGTACGGACTTAGCTGCAGTGCTTTGGTTCCTCTAAAAATTCTCAGTGGTTTGCCACTCTATATAAATGAAGAGATTAGGAGGGGGGTCCCAAGGCCTCGGGGGGTGGTGAAGCTCCTTCCACCTCCAGTCAAGGCACTTGTGGGTTCTCGGCTGCAGTCTCCTTCTCGACATATGAATGACATTTCATAAGCTGCTTTCTCTTGACAGGCTGGGAGACATAATTCAGAGTGATTTCCCGTGAGAAGTGAGGGAGAGTAGGGAGCACAGGGGGTGCCAGTGGTTTGGAAATGTCTTGGAACATCCTAAAAAAAAAAAGTCTGTAATTTCAAGCTTGTAACTTCCTTTAAAGCTCTGCTGTTCTCAAGACTTTACTGTTGTTTTAAAGTTCTTGTGACCTTTATTTTCTCTGTTTAGTTTCCTAAGTAATAAAACTGTAAGGAGCAATATGGGATTTGGGGGGCTTTTTTTTAACCCTGCTTGAGGCAGAATGGTATTTGAAGTCACAAGGTGAATGGAGTGAGATTTAAGCTGAAGAGACGCTGTAGCAGTCCTGGAGCTGACTGATAGCAAAACAAGCAGTCAGTTATTAGAAGACACAAATAACTCTAAAAGATTAAGTACTGAAAATAATAGCCATGCAAGCCTTGAAGGAAGGGATGTCAGAGGCAAAGGTCATTGACTGGTGAGATTTTTGGCTACAAGTTACTGGGGAACTGTCTTCCTTTTTTTTTTTTTTTTAAGCAAACAAAAGATATATCTGGTTCTGTTATTAGTGGCAGTGGCTGGTGATTGCTGCTGTTGACTGTTTCTGGGTTCAGTGTTAATTCTGTATTCCAGTGGATCCAAAGTAATTACTCTTCCTTGCGATTTTTCTATTTTATTTTCTTTATGCGTTTGGTGTTTCCATAGTGCTCTTGCTGTCTATCCGAACATGAAACAAGATTAAAAATGCTCAGTGATTAAGAGCTCCTGGAGATAAATGAAGAATATTTAGTCTCTCAAACTGCCTGTATGTGCTAACCGGGTGAGGTGGACGAACGGATGGGGTATCTGCGTAGAGCTGGTGTCTCAATGCCCTGCCAACACCCTTCACCACATAGGAACAGCAAAGTCCCACACAACACTAGGAAACACTTTGGGGACCGGGGCTAAAAAAATCCCCAACAATTAAAAAACTAATTTTTATTGTTGTTTGTTAAAGCATGCCTAGGAGTCTCTGTTCTCACTGATGTGAATCATGCTTTCCTTATTTTGCTAAAGAAATGTAGGCCAAAATCACGGGGCCTTGCAGAACTGTACTTAGCCTTTGTCCATCAACACACAGGCATCCATCCATGATATCTAAACAAATGCAAACCTCCACATCCTCCAGACTCCTGGAAATTCCTCAAAGGTTTTCTCTTGATTGTTCCCTTCTTGTGACATGTCTCTTTGATTTCTGCATCACTTGTCCAAATGTGGTGATTATCCTTTTCATCCTTGAATAAGCAATTCTGCTCCACACTACGCTATGGGCTCCGTTTTTCAGAAGAAAAGAGAAATATTAGACCAGCACCACTGCCCACACAGCTAGCTTCACCAGAAACTCCAGATGAAGACATTTGGGGAAAATGAATCTACATTATACACCAAATACACCAGTTAAACTCTTTTAAACTCTTCTAGCTCAACTTTTTTATTCAGAGCTGAAGTGCCATAAACCAGTGGAGTACCCTGCAGTTCCAGAAGTTTTCTCTTCACAGTGAAATTGCAGCAAATGGCATGAATTTCTAGGACATTAGCTGCTCTGTAGGGACTATCCATAGCAAGGCCAAGTTTTGTGTTTTCAGAGTGGCGTAAGCAGCAGAAAGTTACTTTTAAAACACATCCGAAATAACCACATGGAAAGAAAATGTGTTATAATTTCACCCCTTCCTGCTCCCTGCATATAAGCCAGCCCAAGGACAAGTGAGCTAAATTTGCATGGCTCTGGTCCCGAATATGAGTGTTTACACAATGATTTAATGCACTTTAGCTAATCCACTTTAAATCCCCAACCTTAATTAATTGCAATTATTAACTAATGGATTAAATTTCTCAGCACCCCCTGTGGAGATGAACATTATGTGAAAAAAATCTTTCAGCGGTGTCGCGTTTGTTCTGTAAATGACAAATCTGGGGAGGGGGCTGACCAAAAGAAGAACTCCCAAACCTACTTCAGAAGTTGGTAAGTGGTGCATACTTGGAGATTCAGAGAGCTTCTCACGCTGGTTCCTGCAATTTGTTCATGTTCTGCTCGTTGGGACTTTGCTCCTCTTTGATTACACCTTAGCAGGTTCTATGTGCCCTGCACTCCTCAACCGTGTTTTCCATTGCTGGTGACAACACAGACTTTTTCGTTCTCCCTATACACGTCTTTGGGTTTAATAAGATCTCACATCTCACTCCTGGTTACAATGTGTCATTAGAAGTTAAAGTAATTGCTTTTCTCAGAAATGTAGAAGTGAACAATATAATTATAGTTTAATTCTCATTTTTCATTTTGATACCACTCAAAGCTTAACCATTTGAATTTCAAAAATTACTTTTTGCTTCACTTCTCATTTAGTCCTATGTTCTACTGGTAAGGAGAGAGGAGAAAATAGATAAAAGAAATAGAAACCTCAAAAAAACCTGTTTTATTTCAGTGTAAATCCATTTCAATCTAAATCTATTTTCTTTTTGTTTGTATTGAAACTGAAACTAACCCAGACAGTTTTATGAAATACTGAAACACATGGATTACTACAAATATTTTTCTTCTAAAAATGCACATACTGTTTGTAATTCTATTTTTCACTGGCGAATCCTTCAAATCAAAGAAACTTGCCAGCTCCGGAGAGGCAAGTGTGTGGTAGTTACGTATTCATTTATCATTTCATGCTCTTCAAACCTGTGCTAAATACTTTCTAGAACAAATAGAAGATAGGCAGAAATGTTTGCCCCAGTGAAAACAGGAAAAACCCAGGGATTTAAACCAGAATTTTCTTCTGTCTTTGTTACAAAGTGTTTCCAAACTACAGGTCCTATCAGAGTGCGCACATTGAATATGAGCCAATTCCCATCGAAGAGAATAAGACCAAATTGCAGGGCTGGGGCCCATGTACTTGACAGTTATTATTAGTTCTTGGTCTGAAGCAAAGTATTTTTTATCCCTGCTAATAGAGATAAAGCTGGTGATGTACTTGTTCAAATATTCCTCAATGGAAAAAAAATATATATTGGGTTGACTGGAGTGATTTCCTAAATCAAGTAGAACTAATTGAATTGTTCAGCCTGGGAAATGTGATAGTATTTTTTAAAAAAACTAAAAACAAAAAGTTATTTTTTTTGTTTTGAATTAATTAAATGTTCCAGAAATGAATTTATTTTCAATTTAATTTTTTCAAAAAGGACTAAAAGAAAAGAAAATTAAGCATGGCTGTCTTCTGTCTTCTTCAGTGGTCTTTGAGGATCATTTCTGGAGAGTGTCACTGGTGCAGTCACAGGAGAGCTGAGGATGCTCCTCTGTGGTTGCGCTTCAGGTTGTTGATAGCACAAGAGAGCAGCTTTCTTCTTTCCCACCATGAGGATACAGCAGCAGTAGTTATTACCTTGCTTTTATATATATTCTTCTTTCCCACTCATCCTTATTGTTTGAACTTCTGCATGAGGAAATGTAAAACATTTGGAAATGTTGCTAAGGGAGGAAAAGAAATCAATGTATGTAACCTTCACTTGGCAGCCTTCAAAAGAGGTAAAAAGCATCAGAACCAGGAGGCCTTTAGTGTGTTTAGCTGTGATTTGTAGCTGATCTCCTCAACTCCCAACTACTCCATGGGTTTCATGCATAATGCAGCAGCAGTTTTGATTGAAGTCAAAAAATCTGCTGACAGAATGTAGTGTCAGGCATCTGGGGAGATGTCTAATTAATTATTATAATTGACATCCACACCAGATGTCTGATATATGATGGTCTCTTTGTTGATAAAAGGTTTCGGTAATTCTGTTTGAACAGCACTTTCAGAACAATATGTTTTCCATTTAGGTCACAGGGAAAAAAATATGATTTATTTTTTTCAGGAAATTGAATTCTGTCGGATAGCAGTGTTCTTTTGCCTTGCCTTCCAACTTCTAACCAGCCTTGAAAATGCATGGGATGAAGGATGCAATGGAAAAGCATTCATCACAGTGTTGACCACTGATCAAAAGCACTTAGCTTGGGAAGTGCAGGATCTGCCATCATCTTTTATTCTCATAGTCACAAAGAAGAGTAGCTGACCTGACATCTGTAAAAAAAATAATAATAAAAAAAGTGAAAACCTCAATCAAAGAGCTACTCTCAAATGGAAAGCCGATATGTTAGGTCATCAGAGAAGGTCAACAGCTTTTGAGTTCTTTCAAGCTGTTATGATACTTCCAAAGCACCTCATATTGAGAAGGGACAGAGCACACCATAACCCGAACCTTTTGGCCCCAAATTCAAACCAACTCTCAGCCTGGAAACTTTTAGTAGTAAGAAATAGCTTGCCTAGCTTTTTGCCTTAGTAATCCACATTCTTCTGCGTATTTTTGCTTTTCTTTTTGGCTTATGGCAGCTGAGAAAAGGTCATCTTATGTTGTGCTCATTCTGGATAGAAGCAGGAAGTACAAATCCCTCAGAAAATCCAGTTTTATGAGCTTTCCAGAGTGCTTGATGGGTCTTGGAAGGTCCATTTCAGAAAATGAGCAACTTGCCTTAAGACATGGTTATGCCAGCCAGATCTCTGAACTGTTTGAGGCTCATCCACTGCCAATTAGCATACTTCAATAACAGAAACTTACCTTTTGCACGTGGTTTCTTCACCATACCAGACAACTGCCTCTATGT